>CAUYRT010049592.1:0-130516 GCA_963574885.1 Lepilemur ruficaudatus
CCTGTAGTCCCAGCTACTTGGGAGGCTGAGGCAGAAGGATTGCTTGAGCCCAGGAGTTTGAGGTTGCTGTGAGCTAGGCTGATGCCACAGCACTCTACAGCCCAGGCAACAGAGTGAGACTCTGTCTCAAAAAAAAAAAAATGGGCAAAATATTTGAACAGATAGTCAAAGATGATACACAGAGGACAAATAACCATAGAAAAAGTCTGGACCCACTCAGATAATCCAGGATAATCTCCCCACCTCAAGATCTTTAACTTAATCACATCTGTGGAGTCATTTTGGACATATAAAATAACATTTTCACAGGTTTCAGAGATTAGCACAGATACACTTTGGAGGGACTATTATTTTCTCTACCACAAATGGCACATGCCACAAATTTTGCTATCTAGAGATTCTCATTGATTTCCAATTAATTCTTTGTATGATTTGAATCATTTTAAATTTTTAGAAGCTTCCTTTGTCATCCAGAATTGGGTCTGTCTGGGTAAATGTTCTAAGTGCACTTCACAGAAATGTATATTCTGATGTTGTTTGGTGCAGTGTCCTATAAATATCAATTAGGTCCAGTTCATTGATAGTGTTGTTCATGTCTTCGGTATTCTTAACTGATTGTCTGTCTACTGTTTGATCAATTGTTGAGATTGGGTGTTGAAATCTCCAGTTATAAATGTAAACTGGTCTTTTTCTCCTTGCAATTCCATCAGTTTTTGCATCATGTGTTTTGAAGCTGTGTTGATAAGAGCATATGTCAGCTTTTAACAGACTCTTAATGAATAGATCCTTTTATACTCTCCAAGAGACACTGTCTCTTGTAATATCTTTGTCTTGAAATCTACTTTGTCTAATAATAATATAACTGCTCCAGCTTTCTTTAGATTAATGTTAAAATGGCATACATTTTGCCATTATTTTACTTTAACCTATTTGTGTCTTGATACTAACATGCATTTCTTACAAGCAGCATATAGTTGGGTCATCTATTTTTATCCAATCTGACATTCTCTGCCTGTTTGTTGGGATGTTTAGAGCACGTACATTCAATTTTGTTATTGATGTTGCTGCAAAAATCTGTCATCCTGATATTTGTTTCTCACTTGTTGCATCTTTTCTTTGATACTTTTTCTTTTTATTTGCCTTTCTTTTGGATAAAGCAATTTTGGTTATTCAATTTTATCTCTTTTAGTGGCTTATTAGCTAAAACCCTTGTATTACTTTGATGATTGCACTAGGATTTATAATACACATTTTTAAACTATCAAAGTCTACTGCCAGGTGATATAATACTTCCCATTTGGTGTAAGAACAACAAAACAATATACTTACATTTTTTCCCTCATTGTCTTTGTGTTACTGTTTTTATACTTTTAATTTTTATATATTAATATATCATAAATTTTATCATACATTATTGCTATTTTTGCTTTAAACTCTAGATTATGTATTAAGAAGATTTTTTGTGTAGACCCATGTTTCTGACTGGTTTCATTTTTCTTGGGCTTAAAGGACTTCCATTAACATTTCTTAAAGTGCAGATCTACTGTCAATGAACACTTTCAGCTTCTGTAAAGGTCTTTATTTCATCTTTATTTTTTTTAATTAGTCACATTTTTTCTGTGATAAGAGCACAACATGAGATCTATACTTTTAAGAAATTTTTAAGTGTATGATACAGACCGTTAACTAGGCACAATGCACAACAGATCTCTAGAACTTATCCATCTCACATAACTGAAACTTTATACACTTTGAACAGCAACTGTTCATTTCCCCTTCCACCATCCCCTGGCAACCACCATCTTCTCTCTGTTTGACTATTTCAAATACTTCATATAGGTGGAATCAATCAGTATTTTTCCTACTATGACTGGCTTATTTCACTTAGCATAATGCCCTCCATGTTCATCCATGTTATAGCATATGGCAAGATTTCCTTCCTTTTTAAGGCTGAATAATATTCCAATGTATGTAAATGTCACACAGTTTTTATTCATTTATCCATTTGTTAGGTAGTTAGCAAGGGATTCTGAGTCTCCTATGGATGAAAGTTTGTGCCTTACCTTGGTGCAATTGTCCCATCTGGAAAGAAGAACAAGGGTGGGCCCAGGCCCCCATCTTGTTCCTGCCCCACCTTAATCCTACCCTGAACTACTGCTATACCTGGAGAAGGAGGGAATATCCTACAAATCTGCCAATTATACCTTAGCATGCCAGCTGCAAAAGAATACAGAGGACTCTCTAGACCACAAGCCAAGTGGCATAGGTATCATAGAGTCTGGAAATTGACCTAGAACAACACACGTTCACAGTAAGACTCAGGTCATGCAACTCCCAACTGATGCAACTCCCAACTGTCCAATCAAAGCAGTTCCATGGTGACATCTGAGCCACAGGGAAGTACCAATCTGGGCACTATAAAACAAGATTGAGACCATAACTAACCTTTTTTTTTCACCCCTTCCTTTTGCCCTCCCTTTGCTGCAAGAATGGGTCCAGTTGTTATCTCTGGTATATGTGTCACACTCTGTAAACCTGCATCTCACTCTTGCTCTGTAATCCTACCTTTCTCTCCTCAATAAATCTAATTTTCATACTTGCCTTACTTTGGTGCATTTGATTATTCTTTGGCCATAAGCATGTCAAAAACTGACATTTCAGACTGAAATCTGACACACAGATGGACATTTAGGTTGTTTCCATATTTCAGCTATTGTGAATAT
Organism: Lepilemur ruficaudatus; assembly: GCA_963574885.1. NCBI lineage: Eukaryota > Metazoa > Chordata > Mammalia > Primates > Lepilemuridae > Lepilemur > Lepilemur ruficaudatus. The sequence continues at coordinate 2,724 of CAUYRT010049592.1, forward strand.
GCTACAATCAACCTAGGAATGCAGATATCTATTTCAGATCCTGATTTCAAGCTTATTAGACATATACACAGAAGTGGGATTGCTAGATCATATGATAATTTTATTTTTAATGTTTTGAAGAATCTCCATACTATTTTCCATAGTTACTACAACATTTTACATCCCACCAACAGTGTTAAGGGTCCCAATTTCTCCACATCCTTGCCAATACTGGTTATCTATGATAGCCATCCTAACATCACCTTCATTTTTAAGCAGCTCTATCAAGATACAATTTACATACCATAAAATTCTCCCATTATAATTATAAAAGTCACTAATTTAAATAAATTTATGGAATTGTGCAACCATTCTAAAATCCAGTTTTGAACATTTCCGTCACCCCAAATGCGCCATTATTTTCATTTGCAGCTGATCCCTGCTCCAACTCAAACCCTAGGTAACCACCAATCTGTTTTCTTTCCTTATAAATTTTCCCCTTCTACAAACTTCATAAAAATGGAATTCTACAATATATAGTCTTTTGTATCTGTCTTCTTTCATAAAGCATAATGTTTTTGAGGTTCCCCCATATCATAGTATGTTACCTTCCTCAATCTTTCATTTTACCCTTTTGTGAAATTTAGAAATTTTTGGCCATTATTCTTCATAATTTTTTTGTCCACATCTCTTTCTCATCTCTTTCAGGTACTCAAAATATATGTGTGTGCAGCTGCTTGAATTTCTCTCATAGCTCATCATCGATGGTCTGTTCACTTTTTTTTCAGTTTGCTTTCTCTCTGTGTTTCATTTCAAATATTTTCTATGACTGTTTCTTCCAATTTACTGATCTTTCCTTCTTGTGTAATCTGCCATTTATTCCATCCAGTGTATTTTTCATCTCAGACATTGTTTTTGTGGGGGTGAGGGGAAACTTCCCCTTCTCCCAGAAACTTCACTGAAAGATCAACTCACAATTAAGGAAGATTAATAAGAGAAAGAAGTTGGTTTACTATGCACATGGGGAGGATCACAGAGTAATTTCCCAACATCGAACTAGGGTCCAGAAATTTATGTACTCTCCTTTTAGAGGGAAGGGGGAGAAAAGGAATACAGGTAATTCTGTTTAGGGCAATCAATGGTTGCTAGGGAGGATGAATACATACTTGGGAGGATGAATGGATTCGGGGAAACAGATTGACTTGTAAATTAACCTGAGAGACCGGTATTACATTTAAAATTATTTGAGCCAGTTCCTGTTGCATTCCTGATCTTTTTTCCTGTCATATATTCAGATAACAGGGAGGGAAAAGGAAAGACAGTTGTTCTTTTTGACAGTCCATCTGGTTTAAGCAGATAGAAGGAAAGCCCCTTCCCAGGGCCAGTTGATCTCTAAGGGCCTTCCAACTACTCTTTATACCAAGGAGTCATGTTTTGGGGTAAATATTCCCGAGCTCCTTCACTCTCATCTCAAAAATTTGACTTGAGTCCATTTTATATCACCCATGTCTCAACATATTTAATCTTTACATTCAATCTTTCCTCTAGTTTCTTGAATATATGGAACACAGAACTCTTATTAATATCTTGTCTATAAATTGTCATCTCCTTCATTTCTGGATCAGTTTTGGTTGACTGATTCTTCTCCTCATTAGGGATTGTATATTTCTGCTTTTTTGCAAGACTAGCAACTTTTTATTGGATGCCAGATATTGTGAATTTTGTCTCTTAGGGTGTTTTGTAATGTCAGGGAATACATCCTTCCTATTTTCCATCTTTGTGCCTTTAGCACAGTTGCTGATTCATAATAAAAAGTGAAATATTTGTTGAAATAAAAGTCATCAAAGAAAAGAATGAAGCTCAGTCAACTATTACTATTCCATTCATACTAAGGCAAGCATCAATATTCATATAATATTTGGCAGTATTATAATTTGTTTTAGGGCAGAAACTATCTTTGTTAGCTTTAAGGGTAGATATTGAGACTCCCAAAGCACGAGTCTGAAGGAGACAAAGCAGTAACGGATATGGTTAAACTGTTTTTTTCAGGAATGATCATGGAATTTGAAGGTGCATTTTAAGTGGAGAAGAAAGAATAGAAGAGGGGAGAAAGAAGAGGTAGGATAATTAAGAATATGGTGAAGAGTTTGAATCGCATTTAAGGTCAAGAATGACTAGCATTTAAAGTTCTTTGCATTAATGAAAAATAAATCTGCTACCTCTTCAAAACTTTAATAAAGTCTGATGCTTACACTTTTCCTTTTTCAATGAAATGAATCAATAACTAAGTCCTCTATTTGACCTAATGCCAAAGCAGGAATAGAGACACATCCAGAAGGCATACAGAAAAAAAAAAAAACAAAAAAACAAGATTCAGTGGAGGCAAATAAAGAAAGCGAAACTGCTCATGAGAATAGGTCCTTCCTTCCCCCACTAATTTTCAGTAATTTGGGGGAAAGGCATAAATGTTTCCTCAGGGTATATATTAGGAGTTCAATTCAATTTTATTACCACCTAAACATCTAAAAAGACCTTGCTGTTCCTTGATCTATAGATGTGCATAGATCTATCTACTAGGCGACACCTCCTCATTTTCACCAAATGGAGGTGTTTACTTCAACTCCCAGCATTAAAAGCACTCATAATCATTAATTTCTCCAGTTTTACTTCTCAACAGTCCTAATGTACACTATTTCCATTTCTCCTTGTTTTCAGATGCTGTCTGTACTAACTAACCTCTCATCACAGACATTTATACCTACCAGATGGTGGTTTGTTCCTTTCCTTCTTTGCATTCACACTCCCTACACTGTGCACTGCGTAAACATTGAGTGCAATAAACATTTCAGCTGCTCAAAAATTGCTCTAAAATTTATAACAGAGTCATTCAATTTAGGAAAGGTAGCACAGATGTATCAGTGCAACAAGAGATATTAAAATAAAAATATCAATTAACAGGGCTAAAGTTAGTAACATTATTTCATGTTTTGTTTTCTGCCCCTCCCTCCACCTTAGTAGAAAAACCAAGGATGTTGGGAACATAATAGGATCCTTAATGGTGCTGGTTAATACCATTAACATGAGAGGCTCAGCCTTGGTTATCCCCAGTGACTTCTCCAATCAATAATGAGTGACACATTTTAAGAAAGAAAGTTAAATATTTTAATAGAGTGCTTAACATACCAGAATGAGTAACTCTGGGCATGGAGTTGTGGATGATGTTATTAGGGAAAGCTTCATAGATGAGGTGCAACATGAATTGCATCATGAAGGAAGAGTAAAAGTTTGCCAGACAAATAAGAAGGGGAGGCACATTACAGGCAGAGAAAAAACTGCATTCAAAGACTCACAAACATGAAAAAACTAAATGTCTTTTGCGTAGAGTGAGAAGTTCCAAAATTCTGTAACATGAAGAGAGCATTATACAGGCAAGTTGTTGAAGAAGGTATCCCAGAGATGACAGTGCTATTAAGTTCCTTTTAGAGAGTTTGTTCAGGAAACGGTGAGATAAAATCATTAAAACAAACACTGTAGGCTTTGCATTTAGGACCCCGGAAAGTCCAGACATTTACTAGCTTACTCTCTTAGGCTGCCCTTTGTACTGACAACTTGCCTGGTCTGATAACTCAGACTCTACACTGATCTCCCTCCAGAACTTGACTTTAGGCATGTGCCTTCTGGTTCTATTTACCATGATCTCTGAAAAGAGTTTTCTGCCCTCCTCTTGCCACCCTAGTCCCTGCCTTAGATTTCAAAGCAGTGACCTGCTGTGTCTCCATTTCCCCCAGCTTTCCTCCTCACATACTAGGATCAGACAATTAACAATGAAAAGTCAAAGGTTGTTTTCGAGCAAAAGAAGAACATATTAGAGTTGTCAAGAGAGTTAACGTTGGACGTGTTTTCTTACCTAAAGATGAAAGCAATAGTCATTAAAAAGTTGGAATTCAAAGACAGATAATAAAATTTTAGCAAAGTTTCTCAAGTTATAGACCTGAAAGTGGCAAATTTTTACAGATTAAGAGTATCAGAACACACCCAAACACAATAAAAATATTAAACTGTTCAGACATTTTCAGAATTAAATATTTGTCTAATATTTGTCTACCATCCAGCTATGCAAATTTCATCAACCAAAGTAACGCATGAAGCTGAGGGAAAAAGAGATGGAAGAATGTGGTGTAAGATAACAAATATGAATGCTTATTACTGGACTGCAATGCAAAGTAATATTAAAGCCTAAATCTCCACAGCATAAACTTAGAGAGATTTTCATGGCATCAAGAAGTCATTTATTGTTAGTTTTTCTGCACTCATACATAAATGAAGCCAAAAAAAGTCTCCATTTTCCCAGCTGCGAATTTTCTGAGTACAGTGTAATATTAAGCTATTGAGTTGAGGAGTGTTGTCCATTGTAACTACTAGCTTTGAATGTAACATGATGTAATCAGCATGAAATAGTATTCGTGGACCCCTCATTGTAATCAGCATGTCATTGTTCCAATATTATGGTACCCAAATAAAGTAGAGACTCCTCATTCTTAATTTTTGAATGTGTTTAAAGAATAAATTATAATAATTTCCAAAAGCATGAAGGACAGCTTTGTAAGATTGCATCTTTCTCCTAAAAACGATAAGAAATTTACTAATGAGTCCATTAGACAGAGTCCATTAAAGGTGACAGGACAAAGATCTCTTGGAGACCTCATCAAGCGGAGACAATATGCGGGATTAATTCAGCGTCCATTCAGCTTCCCTGTGCTCAAACGGGAAATGGGGTTTGAGTGACAACTTTATTTAGTGAGTCAAAGACTGCTGAAAATTTTATGAAATGATCTAACTTACATGCAAAACAGAGCAGATTTTTATTAGGAGAGTTTGATGTGATAGAGTGAAAAATGTGAATAATTCTCATTAGATATCAGTTAATAAAGGGCATGAAATATAAATTAGCTGCAAGTTCAATCTGCATGAAGTTGACTTTGTGTTTGCAGGAGCAGCCTTATCACTGTACATTTATTAATATGGATCTCATTTACTGTCCTGTCTCCTTTTATAGTCAACTCATTTGAAATATAATAGTTCCTATTAGTTAGGCTTCATTTAAAGCTATCACTGATTGTTTAGACATCCATCCTTAGAAATGTATTTATAACTGCAATTCCTAGGGCTCAAAGATTTTGTCTCAATCAAGAACAAATTTTTATTTTAAGAAAATAAGCCTCATATACACAGACATACAAAACAAGAATTTCTGACACTCAGGCAACTCAGAAGACAGAATTCTAAATTGTGAAAGGGTTAATGGAAATATTCCCATGCAAAAAAGCATGAAGCTGTAAGGCCTAAAATCCAATGGGGATAACAACAATGCACATGGATAAATTTCATGATAAAAATACAAACATTAATACTATATATATTGTTTTATTATGTTATATATAATATTATTATAAAAGAAAATAAATCTTTAAGAAAGAATATGTAGATAAAACCTAACTTTGTTAAAGCCCTGCTATTGATTGCAACGATGACAAAACTGAACATTCACAGAATCATAAAAATAGAGCATTTACTACATGTTTTACATTTTGATATCTTACATAAATTCAACAGATATTTGTGTATGTTTAAGGATGTTTTGACAAAATAATTGTCCTTCTATAACCATTTCTAAATTATAAATATGTTAACCAAAATAGCACTTTTTTTTAAAACAAGATGTGGCTGGAAAATTCAGTGTATTCTGGTTTCCATTATTTTTTTTTTATTTCAGCATATTATAGGGGTACAAATGTTTAGGTTACGTGTATTGCCTTTCCCCCCTTCCCCCCCGGGAGTCAGAGCTTCAAGCATGTCCATAGTGTTAGGTCTATTTGGGAGTACTTTAGTTCTTGGACTGTCACAGCCCATATAACTAATACACTAGCACGTCCCAGGACAAAAGCCCAGGATATATAAGCCTAGAAATTCAAATGAGTCACTTTCACAGTGGTTTCCCAGCCCCTGCAACTGTTTAGCCATCAGGAAGCTGAGATCAAGCCAGTTGTCTGATGAATGGCCCACAGTTCAGCCTTGTTCAGTTGTTTCCTCTAGCCACAGTATTTTTTGTGAAAAGGTAGTGAATCCAGGTTAAACAGGTTTGGCCAGAATATTTTCTAAGGAATGCTATGTGCTTCATATTACATCACATCAGGAGGCCCATGATGTATGCTTTGCCCACTTTCAGTGCCAAAAGTTTGATCCTTGGGTTGAAATGGTGAGATCAGATCTCTCCATCATCAAGACAAGTTTTCCCTTTGTGATTAGTAAGACATCCATAGGTTGACATTTTGACATCAGATGAAATAATTTCTTAATGGTTTAATGTCAAGTGATAATGCTTACTTGAATCAAATATTTTATTAGGCAGTTAAAATGATTTTTTAAGCTACTTCATTCCTTCTGCATTTTAGTCGACATTCTTCTGTAAAGTTTCCTCATCAATAGATCTATTTGCTACCCTGAACTATAGTCCTACCAAAAAGGTATGATAAATGCTTAATTCTTTCCTTTCAATTGCCAACTTCTAAAGTAAGGAGTTGGTTTAATAATACTTTTCAATGGTGGCAAATGAGGGTTTATTCTTCTGATTCTTTTTTTTTGTTGTTGTATCAATATGGACTCGTGAATTTTTATACATTCAATGAGTTTCAGTTCATTGTATTATTTATGGTGATCAAATTATCCAAATTTTGTCAGCTGCAGTCCTTCAAACTGGTTACCATATCCTTTTGATATGATTTCTTTGATTACTTCCTTACTTGTTTGGCACAAAATATCCTACAACTTGGAAATAGCTATTTTAACAAGAATTTCTTTTTAGTATAAAAGATATTTAGGAACCCAGATTTGAGCACTAGGAGTTTCATTGCTATTACATTTTTTTCACTTCCTGGATTTATATCAATGTTTCCCATTCAAATCTAACATCTCAGGGTTTATACTTCATTTCTTTGATTTTTATACTTACATGTCTTTTCTCTTAAACTTTTGTTTCCTAACATTAACATATTACTCTGACTTTAGGCTACAACGTTAATAAAAGTGGTTTCAAAATAACTACCCCAATATAAACACTAACAGTAAAACTAGTGACTGAGGTTTAATATTTTTACAGTTTTGTTTTTGTCCTTACATGCCAGTAAATATATGCACAGTTCTAAAGTCACCGTCTTCTCCCTGTATGGTTGTGTTTCTAATTTGGCACAGAGTTAGGTTCCTTTTTTCTCGTTTGTGTTCTCCTTGAAGGCATGCCGTAGTCACAGCTACACGGTGCTCCACGCGGGGGCGCGGCATCGTTATTCAACCACCCCTGTTAACGTCCATCTGCATTGCTTCCGATGTTTAGCTATTACAAATAATTTGCCTTTAATGCAATTGTCACAACACACCGATGGCATTATTACCTCCATTTTAATATTATGAATCTGAGGTTCAGAGAAATTAGGTAGTTTGCCCCAGTTTACCCAACTATCCAAAGCCAAAATCTTGCTGTTAATTTCTAAGTACAGTGCCTCTTAGGCCTTCCCCGTCACCCCATTCATTGATCGTTTTCTGCTCCCTCTTGTTTCTGTTTGTGAAAACAAACAGAAGAGGGGAAAAAAGCAAGTTACCTCATGCATTTTTTGGATCCGATTGAATATGCGAGGAGGGACTGGGCAGGGGAGGTATTATCTAACACCTAGTGCTAGAACTAGCTGAACCTCTGCTCCTGCCTCGCCGCTTCCTAAGATGTAAAATAACTCACTACACACCCACACCTGTGCCACATCCAACTGCCAGAAAAACGGAATTTAATGCACAAATCCTCTGTGAGAGATGATAATGATTGTATTTGCATTGGTATCACTGTGCAGGGTTATATTAAATAATAAATACAGTTTTTTAAAAATGTTCCTATATTCAACAGCAGGAGATCCACCCATAAAACACCTAAGTTGAGTCTCAGAACAATATATGAAGAGACAATTGATGGTTAAGAATTTGCTTTTGAAGCCCTAATGAGTCGTCGTGACCATTCAAGACCATGTATTTTCACATAACAGAAATTAGACACAACTTTGAAATGATCACTAAGATGTCATTGTTTAAAAAAATGACAACAAAAGCCCACCCACACTGTATGGGAGTGGCTTGCTTTTCCGTCAAGGTACTTCAGATGACTCAATGGAAGCGTTCTGCGGGCTTTGTGGGGTTAGGGTAGGAAACTGATAGTTTGTCTGCCTATAGAAAGAGAACCCCAAATCTTTTATATTTGGATTTATATTTAATTTTCACCAAGTTCACTTTGACCTAGAAAATATTACCAAGTTTTCACCTCTGGGACCCATGATGACAACCCATCTCTTTTCTCCACGTCTAAAGCCAGAATTGGCAGCATTCTCTTTATTCCATGAACTACTTTTAAATGACATGTAGGAGAAGAAAGACACCGTAGTTAAATATATAAAAATAAATTCTCCTGGCTTACTGGGGTAGCAAACAAATATCTATGAGTAATGTCCCTATATCACAAGCTAGCAAGGCACTTAATAAAACCCAAACAACTGTCACACACGGGTTATAAGGTCATTTCTCACATATAAGATAAACTAGAAATCTATCCAAAGGATAGAATCAGGGAGAACGTTATGAAGTTTGCTGGAAAATAACAAATGAGTTTCACATGTTATTTCATTTCCCAAGGGCACTTTGATAAGCATACACACAGATTGTCAGTGCGTGCCGGGACCCCAGTGCATGTGGGGGACACAGAAACATGCAAGTTCAAACCTATAAATGTCATTTAGTAACAAATTAAATATTTGTCACGAGTGACAGGACAACGAATAAGTAAAATAAAGCTGTATTTTTTAGACGCCAACAATGTGGAGAATGATGGAAACAGAAAATACGAAGACACTGTCCTTCACTAAGCTAATGTTAAGGTTTCTATTTATAACATTTCCATTTAAAAAAGTCACAGAGGCTCTTACCTATCAATGTTTGTCAAGTGAATGAATGAACAAAAATAAACGTAGGAAAGTGAGTTTGTATGAGTTGTGCAGAAGAAATGGGAATTTATAGACACGGCTTAAGAAGCAACAACCGTATTTCCGAATGAAGTCTAAAACTAAAGAAACCATTAATTTTTAATACCTCCCAATACTGTTAGAATGTGCACAGCAGCACAACAGAAAAATTCTAGCCTAGTGGTGTTCAAATATCAGTGTGCGTTAAGTTTCACCTGTAGTGTTTGCTAAAGATGTAGATTCTGATTCAGTCCTGGGAATTTGCACTTAAAAGTCTCATGTGATTCTGAGACAGAGTGGTCTGAAGAAAATTTTGAGAAACACTGTTCTCTACCAAGGGGCAGGCCTGAGAAGAGAGGTTTGGTTTTTCCTTCCTTTTCTCTATGGACTTTCTTGGATAGCAGGGTTTTCTTGTTATCGTTGTTGTTTTAAGTCTGTATTACACAACACTGTTCAAGTACCATAGCAGAGCTCAGCTTTCTTCTAGGGAAATATTTTTTTAATTCAAAATTCAAATTTGAAGTGTATTTTAAATTAGAATCTTTGCCATAAAAGCCAACATTTAAATAGAGAAAGTCAGTGGATCAGGGGTTTTGAGTTCGTGGTGGTAATAATTATATGGAATTTGTGGGGTAAGAGGGCAGAGAGTGAGGAGTAGAAAGATGAACTGAGGCTTTATTTCAAACAGAGGAAGACACTGTAAGGAGGCTGGAAAATGTTAACATGTAAAAAAAAATTTTCTTTGTATTAAAACTAATTAAGAGCAATTAAAATATATATTAAGTTTCCCAGATAAAATATAAGATGGCCAGTTAATTTTGAATTTCAGATTAAAACAGAATACATTTTTAGTATAAATATAAAATTTAATCCAGCATCCTATATTTGTATTTGTTAAATCTGGTACGTTTAGTGCTTATTATGCACAGATAGTATTAAGAATTACATTTCTGGGTAGCAGAGAGTGAAGAGCACAGATTATGTGTCTTTGAGTGGATCCTTGACATAATTGAGGCCTGACTTCCACTTAAAGGTATTAAGTGCAAGGTATTTCCCATGCCCTGGGAACTGCCATTTATATCAAACAGCTGAGAAATTTCCCCAAAGACTATTTTGCTTGATCAATATGTCAATTCTCTACCAGCAAGATCCTCTTAATACCCCACAGACCTTTTAAATGAAAGATTGTAGAGGGCAGTTTACTGCATTCATTTTCTAAATGTATATAATTCTCCAATAACAATGCTTATATTTTATTTTCCTTCTTTCCCATAGAAAACACATCTGCGCTTTCCTGCTTTAAACATTAAGTTCTGCGTTTTTATTTTGTTTCATTTCTTCTATCTCTGGTTTTCTCAAGGCATCCTACTTAGTTCTTTACAACAAGGTTTTTTTTTCAATCTCAACGCTATTGACATTTGGGGTCAGATAATTCTTTGTTGTTGGTGGCTGTTCTGTGTATTAGAGGATGTTTAGCAGCATCTTTGACCTCTATCCTCTAGATGTCAGAAGCACTTTCTGAGTTGTAACAACCAAAAATGTCTTCAGAAATTACCAACCAACTCCCAAGAGGACAAAATCACCTGTAGTTGAGAATCTGTAAGGGTAGTTTGTAATTTGCTGCAACTTGTCTTTTTTATCTTTCTTCTTTCTCTAAAAAGTAGAAAAAGATAGTAATTTACCCTGCTTCTTAATGGGAAAATTTAAAAAAAATTTAGAATTTAGATTTTTAAAAATATGCACAGTTAATTATACCCAAACATGGCTTAGGAAAAATAGTCAATAAATGATTTTGGAATAGACTGATAAGCAATTTAAGAAAAAATGGGTCTCAAAATAAACTTCATGTCTATTGAATAATAAAATTTTAAGCTAAAATATATAAAAACCATTGAGTAGTGGGTATTTATCAGTATTGCATATTAATAATTTGGTAAACTATTTGAGGTGATAAAAATAAATCATAAAAGACTGAAAGATTCAGCGCTGTCGACATTAAATATCTACATAATGTAAATTAGTGTAAAAATAAAAAATGAAAATATGGTAAAAATATATCTCACTAATATAAGGGTATATAGGGTAGAATAAAAGGGTGTATAGCTACAATTTAGTATATAGTAGATGCTCCCCCACTTGAGGCTATTGTAACAGCAGTGAGGTAATCAAAAAGTTAAAGTTCAAATTATTCGTAACTACCTTAAACACTTTAACTTAAAACATGTAAATGCATGTTTATTTAGCAAACTTTTGATGTAGCATCACCTCCTTTATTTTGAATATTAGTCCATTGATAAGAGTCCCACATTCACTTTCTTACAGAAACCACACCCGTAAAATATCTGCAATGATTTCCAGGGTATTTTTTTTAAATAAGTGAAAATTTTTTTTAATTTGAAAGGAAAGTTCTTAATGTTTATAATGTCTTTCAACGTGTTGTAATTATCGACCCATCCTCAATTCTACGGCATGTTTCACTGAGTAATTAATCTTTATTCCATTTTTCTGAAGCTTTCAACTTAGTTTTTATAGAAATACACCCCTTTTCACACCCATATTTCACTATTTTAAATAATGTAAAATTGAACAGTAAGTACACATTACAAATCAATTTCAAAAAGCAAGAACAAGTGAGGAAAGGGCACATCTGATTCTTGGTAAGAATATAAAAAATATGCTTTACACAGAAGTGCACACTTCATCATTTTTTGAAATAGATCATGCTTAATTTTAATTTTGTTGAATTTCTTAATCTTTCCTTTTATGAATAATACATTCTATGATTAGTACATAAACAATGTCATATTTAAAAAGTGTCTCCTTCCCCAAAGGTCATAACAATATAAACCCAAATGATTTTCTAGTTTTATTCTTTAATTCTTTATATTTTATTCTCTAATGTATGTGAAATTAATTGTTGCCCATTACGTAAAAAGAGGCCATTATGTTTTTCCTAGATGAGTATCCAATTGTCTCAATACCGTTGTTGATAAGACCTTTCATTCTCGTGATTACTTCAGTCATAAATCAAGCTCTTTAACCATGTAAACTCCATGTTTTCTCCCTGTCTTTGGTGGAAGAATTTCCTAAATTACTTTGTATACCACTAACAGAAGTGGAAATCAACTTGTCTATGGTTTATGTCTTTTTGATTCCTTTCATTACAACAGTTTAGGTTTCAGGCTGACTAATAAAATAGTCATAAAAGTTGACCCAGTATTTCTTGGGAAAAATGATATGATTCATAATATTTATTGTGGCATTATTTACATGGCAAGACAATATAGTGAGATATGAATATGAGCCTTAAATTATAAAGACTTAACATTTTTTTCTCTTCCTTCTTCAAGAAGGACATGCGTGCTTTTGTTTTGTAAGTTCTAGGCTCTTCTAGGGGGAGGGGGGCTTAACAAGTTCTTTTTGTTCTTTTTATTTCAGAAGCTTCCATAAATCAATCCCCCACTGAAGCCTAGGTTTGAGAGATTTGGATTTATAGAGGAAAGAAATTAATGGTTCACGCCTGTAATCCTAGCACTCTGGGAGGCCGAGGTGGGCAGATCATTTGAGCTCAGGAGATCGAGACCAGCCTGAGCAAGAGTGAGACTCCATCTCTACTAAAAATAGAAAGAAATTATCTGGACTACTAAAAACATATATAAAAAATTAGCCAGACATGGTGGCGCATGCCTGTAGTTCCAGCTACTTGGGAGGCTAAGGCAAGAGGATCGCTTGAGCCCAGGAGTTTGAGGTTGCTGTGAGCTAGGTTGACACCACGGCACTCTGGCCCAGGCAACAGAGTGAGACTCTGTTTCAAAATAAAATAAAAAGAAATTAAAATTATCTCTCAGAGGGTGGGAATGGAAGCTGGAATCACCAGCCAAGTGAGTTAATTCTAGGAGACTTCCAGGACAGGTTTTGGTTTGGGGTTTTTTTAGGTGGGAAGACTGATTGAGTATAATGCTCCAAGTTCATCAACTGTGCACATGGCTGAGTATAGTCCTCCAAAAGGGGCAAAAACCTTGGGGGAAGCAGGAGGAAGGTGGTCAGAGCTGCCACCAGTGGGCAGGGCTTTCATGAACAGACTTTACTGCTGTCATTTGGAGCAGCCATAGCTAGAGGACAGTGAGGACCAGCCCTCCACACTGGATTATAAAGAAAAATAAAAGGAACAAAAGTAGGGTGAGAATAAGGAGCTGTTTCTTCAATTTTCTTGAGTCATATAGGCCCCTGGTTTCTGGTAAAACCAATGAAAGAGACAGAAGCTATTTCAAAAATGACTGAGATTGGATTTCTCATTAACCTTCACAGGTGGAAGCTCTGGCCAGATTTAATTTGATTTAGAAAAAATAAAGAAACATGACCTTTCTTGCACTAGAGTGTCACAAAACCATTCATTTAGGTTAGGTTCATAATAGTAAAATATATAACAGAAAACACCCTAAATGTCAGACAACAGGGCAAAGAGCAATTATGGTATATCAACTATATAAAATGTTATGTGGTTATAAAAAATTGTAACTATTCAGAGTATTTAGTAGTATAAGGAATGTTTATGCAACACTTTCAATGCAAAGATAAAACAAAATTTCATCCACTTAGGGTAGCAATTTTTGAGAAATTGTGTACAGATAAAGACAAAGCCTGGAATAAATTAGAAAAAAAAAATGAAGATTTGATACTCTGGGTGATATACTTTGGGCAAATGTATTTCTTTTATCTTTCCTTTATTTTTACTACTACTATTATATTTCTTACCCCAAAGTTAGGAGATTTTTATTTTTTAATGACACGTGATCAATTCATTTATGAAGATTCAAAACAGCTCAATTCTATTTTAGAGTTGATTATTAATTATTTATTTACTTAAAAAATATTTATTGAGCACTTACAAAGGTACAAAACACTATGCAAGGTGATATTTATTACAGTAGCAAATAAAACTGAATAAATCTCACATGGAGCACTTGATGGGGAAGGGGTAGACCTAAACAAAACAAAAACACAAATATGTATTCAAATCAAACTTTTAACTCTTATTATTCAAATTACTCCTTGCTAAGCTCAGTGGTGCATGACACTCTTCAGGTAACTTTGAAATTAATAATTAAGCTGAGGCTTAAAGAACAGGGAGCCAGGTGAAAAGAAAAGGGAAGAAACAGCCTTAGTGGCGATGCATCAGATGAAATACTAGTCACATGGCAACCTCCATTCCCCTACCCTCTCTCAGACAATTTTAGTTTCTTGCCTTTATAAATTGGTTGTTGAAAGAGAGTTTAATGATGGAATTACGTGTAGGAACTATAAAGACAGAATACAGGGAGGTCACAAGAGACGGTGCAATACTCCAGGACAAGTAACAGCAGGAGGTGGCAGGTAATCCCAAGCCTGAAGGAGTAAGTAAAGAGTAGTTTTCAGAACCTGGAGCGAGTGCTGTGTGGAGAGGGCCACCTGAAGGGGGCTGTGAACTTACGGCCTGGGACACCGCCAACTTGCAGCATCCCTGAAGGGAGGGAATAATTACCCTCACCTCCTCCTCTTTTCTCCCTGTGATCTCCCATTATTCCTCATTGGCCAATCCCAACCAAAAGCCAGAAGGCAAGAGAGAACCAGGATATGTGCCACACAGATTAGCCTCCACGGCAAAAACAGTGGGGAGAAGGATAGAGAGTGGATCTGAAAAGGCAGATGCACTATGTCCAGCACGCATGATGAGTTGACCCAGCTTGACTGTTTGGCTTTGCTGTTTGATAATGAACCTAAGGCAGTGGTCCAGCAGCCACAAGGCCAAGATCTGAGTCACTGTCATTGCTCCTATTGCTGGCCACATCCAATCCAAGGTCTAACTAATCCTGAGACATCCTGCTTTCAGGGGCGAGGAATCAGGGAAGAGATCTACTTTTCCTATCCTCTGAACTCCTTAGGTTGTGTCCTATTCTATGTACTAACTCTATTCAGTTGGCACACGTGGTACATTAGGAGAAATTAGGACAAGCTGATGCTCACTGGAGCACTCTGAAATCCTCTTTACTCCTCCTAAACTTTGGCCATAAAAACTTTTGGATTTCAATACCTTCTTAACAGTTCTTCTCCCAAGTAATTATGGAAGCATTTTCCATCCCTCTTTCCTTACAAACATTCTAAAATGTTTTTAGTAGTTCATACCAGGGTATAAAAAGTCCATTCATCTTTGAATGTCAAAAATGAAATGGTATCACTTCACACTAAAAACCAGTGTAATTTTATTATACTGCCAATGAGTATAGTCATCATTAAACGCAATCACTATACCCCTTGCGGAAAAAAAACAAGAATAATCCCACAATCCTAATAATGTCTCCCCAAAAAATATCCTTCTGATAACTAAATGAAGGATTTGACTCCTTGCATATATGACTCTAAGAATTAGCCACTTAGGCTACTGATTCCTTGATTGCAATTTGCAAAATATTCACAGAGCCACAATCAAAAGACAGGTTTTATCTTTAAATGGGCAAGGATTTCTTAAACAGGGCACAAAAAGCATTACCACAAAAAGCAGACAGTAATAAATTTTATTTCATAAAGTAACTTCCATAATCAAAAGATATCATTAAAAGAGTAAAAAGACAGACCACACAGACTAGGAAAAAATATTTGCAATATACATAGCTGACAAAGGACTGGAATCAGTAATATACAAAGAACTTCACTTATCAATAAGGAGATTAAACAATAAAACTTTCCAAAGCAGGTATCATACAGACACTTCATTAAAAAAATTAAAATGACCAATAAACATACGAAAAGGTGCTAAATAACAATACTCATCAAGGAAATGTTCCCTAAATGGAATTCAGGAATATACTACCAATCCCTCACCAGAATGGCTACATTTTTAAAAGACTGACGGTGCCAAATGTTGGTGGGAATGCAGAGAAACTTATACCCTCTTACATTACTGGCAGGAATGTATACTGTAGCAATCACTTTGGAAAACTGGCAGCATTTATGAAAGCTAACATATGTCTGCCCTAGGATCCAGCATTCCTACACCAAAGTATATGTTTAAGAGAAATGAGTGCAAATATCCACCAAAAAACATATTCAATCTTATTCACAGCAGCTTTAGTCATGGTAATTCCAAACTGGAAACAACCCAAACGTCCAAGAGCAGAATGGATAAATGAGCCCTAGCATATTCATATACTGGAATACTACGAAGAAATTAAAAAAATAAATAAGCTGCTGCATGCAATAACATGGGTGAATCACACAGACATCATATTGGGTAAAAGAAAACACAAAAGAGCGATAACGTAGGGTTCATTATATAAAGTTGAAGAACAGGAAAAACTAAGCCAGTCAATGACAATAGAAGTCAGTATAGTGGTTACCCTGGGGGCTGGGAGTATTAACTGGAAAAAAAGCACAAGGAACTTTCTGGGAAGCAGGAAATGTTCTCTGTCTTCAGCAGGGAGATCGTCATGGTTGTATACATTTGTAAAAATTCACTGAGCTATATACGCAAGATCAGTGCACCTTCTGCTTATTACTATGTCTATGTTATGCCTCAGTTTTAAAAAGTCAACACCAATCAGGTCTGACTTCCCAAATTCCCTCAATCAAGATAACCTCATGTGAATATAGCAAAATTAAAATGAATACACTTTGTAGTTCCCTCGGGTGAAACTCTAACATGACAGACCACCACAAATTCCAAGGTAATTGAACTGACTCAATACTCTCTTGTAATGAAATTCTGCAAGTTTGGATTTAGCTGAGAGCACAGAGAGACTCCAAAGGAGCTGTTAAGAAGGATGGTTGAACAAGCTATTATATTCCTTCTTGAACATATTTTTTAATGAAATGGGTATTTGAATACGTATCTTTAAATTAAATAGGTATTTAAATATACCAGTTAGGTAGGTCAGTAGAGATCCATTATTGTCCAATAAACCAAATCAAGGACTCTACAATGGGAAAGGATGAGGAAAAAAAACCTTGAAGGTGCTTTGTGCTCATTTGCAGCCAAATTCAATAGCTTTCATGCAGAAACCCAGGGGAGTTTTTATTGAATTCAATCCTTGAATTGTTTCTAGCTAACAGGCTCACTTCTATTTACAGCATTATTTTCTATTAAAGGACAAGCCTGGAAAGTCAAAGAATTTAGAGCTACTGTTTTACTTGAATAATCAACACTTCCTAGCCTGCCTTTATCGTTCTCTTATAAAAGGATGGAAATCAAACTGACTGCTTTTTATCAGCTAAGCTGAAACCTTCTAGGAACATGGATTTACATAAATATATATTGATGATAACTATAAAAATGTAATCGACCATGAGAGGAAGCCAGCTATGGTCCTATGATGGTAACTACTGGAATCGGTGGCCTGCTCATGCTGCAAGTTGATAAAAACGACACTCAGTTATAAACTCAGCACTTCTCCATGAGAGCAGATCTCACTTGAAGGCATTCTGACTTTGTAACACAACCAAAATATTGGACTTAATGCCTACTTTCTAAATTCTGAAACAATTTTAAGTTAAATGAGCTAATCTCAGGGTAAGCCACTTTTAGTCATTCTCCAATCCAGGAAAGAACCAAGAAATTTTTTTTAAAAAAAAGCAAAAGTTGACCAAGGCTTCATTTTTGTCAGAATCCATCCACTTCCCACTAAAACCTAAAGGCTGTGAAAAAAATCTCATCCTTGAACACTTTCTTTGAAGGAGTTATCTAGGTCTTTATACAAAAGCCTTCGTTTTATTTTTAAGGGAATTATGCCATTATAAATTGCAATCAAACCATAGATTTCAGTGACCTTTCAGAAGCAATATCCCCAAATCCCCAAGAGGACATATATCAGGACTTCAAATTCTGTTTTTAAAACATACGATGGTTTTCACATTAGTTAGCTGTCAAAGCTGGAATTAAAATATAGATCTGATAATTCCCAGACCAAGGCTTTCTCTACTAAACACAAGGACCCTCTCCTCAAACGTCTCCACCATTGACCTTGAGGTTTTTTTCGTGTTAAAATACAAAGGAGTACCTGGAATAAAGAATTTATCAAGGTATTTCCCATTGTTATACCTTGTTCACCTTCAAGAGAACAAACGGTTCTTGAGGCATTGAAGGCTAGTCTCCTCCACAGTGGGTGTCTGACCCTGGACAGAGCTGTGAGTAGCTGTCACTAGGAATGTGAACAAGTAGTCAAGTACCTTCATTGTCTGAGGAGGGAGGTGCAATAAGATATTTCTATATGTTAAAGCTCTCAAAAGAGATACCACCTCATGGAAGACAGCAGAAGATGGAAAAGTAGCTGAGCTCTGGTCAATGGTGGCCTGTACTCTGAAACCAGAGTGTGACTATGGTCCTGAACGTTCTGCATATGTGAATAAAGAAGAACTGTAAACCATCACTGAGTCTTTGACAGTAGCTATAACAGAAGGCCTAGCCTGAGAGTACATTGTATCTTGATTATGTTATTACTATTGCAAGACTACCATTTTTATTATTATTATTATTACGACTACTTATTCTAGACTGTCTTTTGTCAACCCAGAATCACTATCACTTTCTTCCAAGATCTCAGGGAAGAAGACAAGAATTACATTTTCTAGAATCCCTTCCCTGTATAGTTTCAGATTAGCATCCGCTAACATGAGACACTTACATGGGATTTGAAAGATGATGAGAAGCAGCTGCTATTTTCCAGAGACAGCTGCAAGCAGATATGAGCTTCTTTAAGCAGCTTCTAGGGAAGCTTTTAGAAAGTACTTTCTTCAGTGCTTTAGGCCCGTGGTCCCCAACCCCAGTCCATGGCCTGTTAGGGACCAGGCCACAAAGTTCTTCAACCCTCCCACCCCACCACCCCCATCCCCAAGTCAAGTCCATGGAAAAATTATCTTGCATGAAACTTAGGAACTGGGGAGGCCACACAGCAGGAGGTGAGCAGTGGAAGAGCAAGCAAAGCTTCCTCTGTATTTACAGCTGCTCCCCATCGCTGGCATCACCACCTGAGCTCCGCCTTCCCAACCCCCATGCCCCCACTCCCATCTGCGGAAAAATTGTCTTCCATGAAACCGGTTCCTGGTGCCAAAAAGGTTGGAGACCCCTGCTTTAGGCTGATAACCTTGCTGGCAGCTTTCTTGACCTTTGCTCTCACAGCCTTTCTAAACATTGTGAGATGAACAATGACATTGTGAGATGTTGCTTTTTCTTTGTAAAACAATTATACCATCAAATTTCATTATGTGCAGTGGTTATGTTACTGAAAGTTCAGTATTTGTCCCTAAGGCCACATGAGAAGAATGAGGATTTGAGGAGAAGGGAAGAGAAGTTTATTAATTTGCTGGCAAATGAGGAGGATGGCAGACTCTCATCTTAGGAATAAACCTTCATCCTAACTATAAGCAGAAACACTGAGATTTTTTTTTTCTGTTCCAATAAAAATTTTATTTATGAACACTTAAATTTGAATTTTGGATAATTTTAATGTGTCTAGAAATTCTTTTCTTTTTTCTTTTTTTTTTATTGGGGAAAACTACAAAGCATTTACAGTACAATGTTTACAGTCACAATTTGAACACTGAGATTTTTAAAAGGGGTGGCAGGTTCATCTTCAGGGTATTGCTATTTAACTATAGTAGATGGTTCTGATCCTGTGGTACAAAAAAACAAAGAACACTCCCCTGCCCTTCCAAGCACTGGCCTCAGGCAGGGATTCAGGTTTTAATTCCCCAAAAGAGTGTATGTGGGGGGGTTTAAAGAGACAGCTCATAAAACATTTTACCCTTTTTCAAGTCATTCCTTCTGTCACAGTTATGTCCTCTAAAGTCTTAATGAACACTGAATTAGCAAATAAACAGACCACTGTTTACAATATGAGAGCTGAAACAAAAAGCCAGAATGCCACCTTGGTCAGTCTTAGCTGGGAATGCGTGTTTCAGGTGGCTCCGGGTTTTTGTTCCTCTGTCCCTGTCCACAGATGGTGGTGAAACACCATGAGCATTGATTTTGGGAGTTTCAAATACATTTTAGCAATTAGGTGACTTCACAAATATGGAATCTGTCAATAATGATGATCAACTGAGCTTGAGAAATTAATTGCCTTCCCATATTGACACATTTAGTCGGTGACAGAATTAGGACTCCCATCCCTACCTTCTGCTTCCAAGTCTGTGTCTACCCCAGGCAATGTTGGCACAGATCCTTTTTTGTTTTATTTGCATTCTGCAGGGCCAGAGAGCAGGGCTTACTATGTTTCTAGTTTAAGAAATGAATTCATAACAAAAGTACTCTGGAAAACAAACAAAAAACAAATGAGGCACAGTGGCTGGAAAGCATGTGGAAAGCAATCAGTGATGCCATAAGTCTGATGCAGGCTTTTTCACTGTTTCACAATGAAAGAACAGTGAAGTTATGAAGAAGAAGGAGTGAGTTAATGCCAATACTCTATTCATTGGCCCATATTTTTATAAATACCTAGTTTATTCTGATCTACTAGTAAACAATATGCATGCAGAACCAGTTTCCCCAGCAAATGGGGAGAGAGGAGACCAGAAATTCCTTAGGCCCACCAAGAGAAAAGGCTGGTGGGTGTGGTTCCCGTCACACCACATGTAAAGAATCCACACATTAGTCGCTACAGTGCCTGAAGCGGTACCGCAATGCCAAATCACCTTTTCTTCTGGTTCTTATCTTCCACTGTCCTACAATCAAAATAAAACTTAGGTGTTTTTCATCAACTAGTAACACGGTGGTTAACAACACATTTATTGTTTTGTATCTCTATTCCTAAGAATTTCAAGGAGCTATTTTTAGTGCTTTGGGGTCAATTGTGCATATAAAGTATTAAGAACAGAATGCATTCCAGCTCTCTGATACCTGAATACCAAAGGAAATCCCGCCTATCCAACTAAAAGCATTTAAAACCCGTGAAATGCAATGGGATGAATCTGTCTAGAACCAAAAGTAAAACCTGTATTTATAGCAGCTGATTTATTTGGTTGATATACAGTATGTGCTGTGGTTTATAATTTTTAAGGCGTGTGAACTGGGACACACTAGATATTACAGAGAGAGTGAGTTGATGATTTACAAGACTTCATATCGGGCCTATTGACCTTCTCAATAAGAAAGGTTGGTGGTAGTAACAGCACTGAAAAACGCAGCCCCCGGGAGTCAATTTAATATAGAATAAACTCTTTAACAACCAGCAAGATGGCCACATCAGCTACTCCATCTGCAAATTATGCTGCTGCTATAAAAAGCATTTTTTAATAAAAAAAAGGTATAACCTTTATTTTTATAAACATATGTTCCACCTACCAAACAAACCAGCAGATTCTCCCACATAAGCACTTTTGCATTATAAGAATATTGGGTGTAATAACAACAACAAAAAAAAATAAGAGGAAAAAGACCAATACCCATAAAAAGATGTTCACAGCCATTTGCTTAGTGTTCTTCTGAAAATTAATTGTGTCACAAAACAAAGATGGACCTGTGTGCCCTTTGTTCTAGTTAAATACATTTGTCTATCCTCAATGCAAATGATATGAGCCCATGTACAAGTCAAATCAATCAATAAATAGATTTAGCAAATGGTGATACTTCATGTTAACACGCTTTCTCGGAAACTGATCTTTTGAGGACTAGATGCCTCACTTAATTACCAGAGTCATATATCAAGGGAATTCCAGAAACAGTCAACCTAAACATATCTCAAACACAGTAAGTCAAGTAGAAAAATATTCTAAAAATGTATTTTCCTATTAGCACAGATTTTCTGGGAAATGATTTGCCTCTGTACCACTGGAATTGAAAAAAAATGCATTACAACTTGCTTGATATTTGACTCTATGTTGTTTTGTTTTGTTTTGTTCATTTCATAGGCAATTAGCTGAAATAACTCGGGGGGAAAAAAGAAGCACAAGTCCCTATTGAAAAGGAAAACCCTAAATATTAAAAAAAAAAAAAAAAAGAAAGAAAATTCTATTTATGAAACCTGATCTTACTGGCAGTTGAGACTGAATCTGCATAGCAGTAAAACATTGGGGTGCAGAGTGAAAAATTTAAAATTGCCTCTATAGTACAATCTTTTATCTGCCAGGTAATGAGTTTGGTTGAGTCCTCCTACTGCACCAATGGTTTTGACAGTAGGAAAAAAAGGATACAATTTAGTCTCAAAGTGTTTCTTTTATTTGCAAGTCCCTGCATGTGTAACCCTATCCTAGAACTTATGCTATGGTATAATATCTATTTGTGTCTCTGTCTCTGTCTCCCTATGACATTATGAGGTCTTTGACATCATAACCATTTCTTAATGATCTTTGAATTCTCCAAACTTAGCATAGTATCTGGCACATAAAAATCAATCAATAAATGTATTTTGAGTTGAACCAAGTGTACATACGCATGTCCTTTAAATGCTAACAGTCTTCAGTAGCCAAACTTACTGGTAGTCACCAGAGGATTTCTGAAACACAAGTATGCTTTTAAAAGTATCCAATAAGCCAACATTTAATCAATTTTCATTCATTCTACAAGTATTCAGGGAGCAATGCTGTTTGAAGTCACTCTAATAGGTCATGCAGTGGATAAAAAGAACTTTAAAATGTAGTTTTTCCTTCAGTAAGCCTTTATTCAGAATGGGGATATAAAGTTTAAAATCTACTGGGACAAAGAATACAAAGACTTGAGAGCCACACAGTAATGCATGGATAATCCCCAGGTGAATGGTATAGGGAAGCATCACCAAGTAGCACAGACAAAGGAGAGTTTTCTTTAAGCTGAAGCCTGGATGGCCAGAAAAAAAGCATATCGCGAGTGGGATTTGATGTAGGTCATAAAGGGAAAAATTGCTATATTTAGTAAAGAAACCTGAGATAAGACATTTGAAGGGATTTTATGTCCTCTCCCCAAATTCCCTTTCCCCTTTATTTCCATTTCCAATCAGGACTGAAATGGAGTAGTAGCAGGAAGGTTTTCAAGCAATATTTGGGGGAATGTGGGTGGTTGTAGGGATTCTCCTTCAACCACCACACTGGTGTAAAATGTCTATCACGATACTCCCGGGGTCGGAGAAGCACCCTGTGCTTGCCAGAGCTGGGCTTCCTTCAGCAATGTCCTGCACCTCCTTGAGGGATCTCCTAAGGTCTACTTTCCTAACAGGAATTCCAGTTACAATTAAGTACCTAACAGGTACGATGTGTACTATCTGAGGGATGGGCACACTTATAACCTTGACTCAAATGGTACAAAAGCAATTTATGTAGCCAAACATTTGTACCCCTGTAATATTCTGAAATTTTAAAAAAGTTTTTTACCACAGGAAAAAAACAATTAAGCTTCCAGAAAGTCAAATATCATAAAATGTGACTTTTTAAAAGATGAAATGTATGTATTCTAAAAATTTGGGTTTTAGTTTGGACAAATGCAGCCCGGCAAATACATTCCTAACATTTATGCTCTCTAATAAAGTTATACAGAAAATCCTCAAAATTGGCTTATCCTATTCTTTTGCTAGAATGGGGAGTAATTAGGAATTGCTTCTGCACTTTTTGTCCATCAAAAATGGATAATTTTTTTTTGAAAGGAAAGTTAGAAACTTGTGATATTTTGTGATCCAGAGTCTGGATCCAAAAGAGTACAACAATTTTCAGAGATATAAAGCATTGTGTTGTCATTAAAGCAATCACTCTTCTCAGAGGAAAAAAGAAATGACTTTCCAAATTAGACATATTACTAAAGACACAAAGTTAGTCTGCAAAGAACATGAGTCATGTTTTTATGTGATCACTGACTCAGATGGTTTTCAACTGTACTGTTTTTTATTTTTTTCTTCCCAGCCAACTTAAAAGATTTTTTCACAATCAATGGGATCAACTATCTGGTCAATTCAATTTCATTATTAAGAAAGCAAAAACAACGGATTGACTATATTTTCAATGCAGTTGTGTTATGGGAGATATTTCAAAGAGACATAGCTATTAATTTTCTTTGAGAGGAAATCTGGGTGGGAAAAGAAATAGCAATGTTAGCCAATAAATGTTGCTTTTCAAACCTGCTACTGCTCTCAAATGATTTATCATTGTTTGAAAGCTTTGGGCTATTTTACAAAGGAAAATGCATTATCACTTGAAGTTGTGTAAAAATTTTTCCAAAGTCACATTTATAAAGCCCAATACCACCTGAAAGTATAAAACCCAAAGTAGCCGAGCCAATCAATGGCTAATGGCCTTCACCAGCAAGGAAGCTTTGAAAGTTCTACTTTTCTCATTTCAAAAGGTGAGATTTCACATATCACATATCTCCAGATGTTGGCCTCACATGTGCCTCTTAGAAAGGAGTCCAGCTGGTTCTGGGTATTTGAAAGGTGTTCACAGAAGTCTCCCCAGAGGTGGCATCTGGAGTATTCACCCCTATTTGATGAGGGACAGATGGAAAAAAATAAGTAAATAACCCTAGGAGACCAGCAATTTTGGAAGGCACTATTTTGAGGGCTTTCATATCACTGTCTTTGTGGCGTGCAGAGATAGAGCAGCTCTGATCATGCACAGTCCTGTTGAGTTGAAGCCAGGCCTGCTGTCAGTTACTCCACAGAAGGGCGAAGGAATGTAAACAAGTTCCTCATGCTACATTTTGAAATTGATGGTAAGATTTTTAAGTGAGACAGTACAGCATTTGGAAGGCCTGGTTTGTAACAGTAGCTTCAGAGGAAACTTCAACCCCTTAAAACGAAGCATTCCCAAACATCAGTCATCTGCTGAAAGTTCACTGATACTTCAAGGTTTACCTTTACTAGTCTTACTCCAGGTATATAATCTATCAGAAAATACACTTGCCTGTCTGAATTTGTATAAAGAGATCACTGCTCCTGTTTGTTAAAATAAAAATCTCATAACCAAAAGAAAAGAAAAAGATGTGAAAGTACCCAAAGTGCGATTTTAAGCAGATAAGGTTCCTCACTATTTCCTCTGCAAGTTCAAGTTTAGAAATCCATTTCTTGTTCAGTAATAATTATTGAGCACCTACTATGTGAAAATTGTGAGACCAAGCTCCATGGAGGATATACTGGCAAAACAGATGTGAAGTACAACATGGGAGACAGAGGACTGTGAGAATCAAGATGGGAAGAGTGAAGACATGCTCTTTGGATTGTCTCTTCAATTCATTAGAGATGAAGACTCATGGACTTGTGGCTATATTTTAAAATTAACTTATTTAATTCTGTGGATTAAGCCTTTACTTTATTACTTATTTTGTTGCTAAAATTATTGCAACTTTGGCCATCAGAGGCTCCTTCAGGTTGGCTTCTGTTTTCTTTCTTTTTTTTTTTAAGGAGAAGGAAAGAGAAGTTTATTAATTTGCCGGTAAATGAGGAGGTTGCCAGACTCCCACCTTAAAGTACCAATGTCATCAGCTTCTGTTTTCTTTCAACAAGCACCAGCACCCCCCATCTTTTTTTGAGCATTTCCTTATTTTCTGGCAACATATATAACCATATATCTATTATATATCTGACAGTTCCCTTATCAGATATATTATTTGCAAATATTTTCTCCCAACCTGTTGGTTGCCTTTTTACTCTGTTGATAGTGTCTTTTGATGCACAAAATTCTTTAATTTTCAAGAAATCAAATTTTTCTATTTTTTCTTTTGTTGCTTGTGCTTTTGATGTCATATCCAAGAAATTATTGCAAAATCCAATATCATGAATCCTTTGTCCTATTTTTTTCCTAAGACTTTAATAGTTTTAGGTCTTACATTTAGAACTTTGATTCATTTTGAATTAACTTTTTTATGTGGTTTTAGGTAAGGGATATCTAGTTTTTCTAGAACCATTTGTTAATAAGCTGTCCTTTGCCCATTGAATGGTCTTGCCACTCTTGTCAGAAATCATTTGACCATATGTGTGAGGGTTTATTTCTGGGATTTTTATTCTGTTCAATTGGTCTATATGTCTGCCTTTAGGCCATTGTCATGTTGTTTTGATTACTGTAATGTTGTAGTGAGTTTTGAAATCAGGAAGTGTGAGTTCAAGTATTATTCTTTTTCAAGATTGTTTTGGCCATTCTGGGTCACTTCAGATTCCATAAAAATTTTTGGATGTGTTTTACTATTTCTTAAAAAAATCAAAATACTTCTTTTGGATTTTGATACAGATTGCATTAAACCTGTAGATTTTGTTGGGTAGTATTGACATCTTAACAATATTAAGTCTTCCAATCCATGAACATGGGATGTCTTTTCATTTATTTATACTTTGCCAAATTCATTTATTATCTCTAACAGTTTTTGTGTGTGTATGTGGCTCTTTAGAGTTTTCTACACATAAGATCATATCACCTGCAAACAAAGATAATTTTGCTTCTTCCTTTGTAACTTGGATTTTTTCTTCTTTTCTTGCCTATTTTCTCTGGATAGAATTCTCAGTACTATGTTAAATAGAAATAGTAAAAGTGGATATCCTTGTCTTGTTTCTGATTTTAGAGGAAAAGCTTTCAGACTTTCACCATAGAGTAGGAAGTTTGCTGTGAGATTTTCTTATTTATTATATTGAGGTAGTTTCCTTCTATTTATAGTTTGGTAAGTGTTTTCATTATAAAAGGGTGTTGAATTTTGCCAAATACTTTTTCTGTATCAATTGAGATGATAATGTGCCATTTTTTTCTTACATCGTGTTAATGTAGTATATTACATTGACCAATTTTTACATGATGAACTATCTTTGCATTCCAGGCATTAATCCTGGAATAACATGACACCTGGTCATGGTATATGACTCTTTTAATATGCTACTGAATTCAATTTGCTAGTATATTGTTGAAGATTTTTGCATCAGCGCTCTTCAGGAATATTGGTCTGTAGTTTTGTTTTGTAGTGTCTCTGTCTGGCCTCATAAAATGAACTATTAATAGAAAGCACTCCCTCCTCTTTAATTTTTTAGAAAAGTTTGAGAAGTATTGATATTAACTCTTTTTTAAATGTTTGGTAGGATTCACCAGTGCAACCAACAGGTCCAGAACATTTTTGTTGGGAGAGTTTTGATTATTGATTCAATCCTCTTGCTAATTACATTTCTATTAAGATTTTCTATTTCTTTGTGATTTTGTCTTTACAGGTTTTGTATTTCTAGCAGTTTATCAATTTCATCTATAGTATCCAACTTGTTGGCATCAATTGTACATAGTACTCTCTTATAATTCTTTTTATTTTTGCAGAATAGGTAGTAACGTATCCACTTTTATTTACAAAGTCTGTCTGGAAAGTATCCCGCCATTATTAATATAATATAATGAGAATAGTTTGTGAAACAATGTAACCTGGTAGCCAGGGAGAGTAGAGTGGAATGTGCATGCAGGAACAGTGATGCTCTCACCGTACTAGTCAGTGGGCACTAAATGCTGTTGAGTGAGCACGTGTATTGTGTGGCTGCTGCATTCAAAATGACCAAGTGAGTAGAACAACAAATCTGTATCAAATTTGGCATTAAACTGGAATAATCTTCTGTGGAAACTATTTGGATGATTCACAAAGCTTTCAGGGACGATGCAATGAGTGCAGCACAAATAAAAGTGTGGCACAGACGCTGCAAAGATGGTCAAGAAGCTGTGAAAGTGATCCACGTTCTGGAAGGTCTGCAACAAGCAGAACACCTGAGAATGTTGAACGTGTGTGGGTTGGGTTAAGAAATGTTGGGAGAACTGTGTGAGGTCCCAAGGTGCCTATTTTGAAGAGGACTGAGTCATCATTGTCCTTTATACAATGTTTCTTGTACTTTGTGTCTTCTTCAATAAATGTCTCTATTTTTCCTATTACATGGCTGGATACTTTCTGAACAGACCTCATATAATATTAGTAAATTGAGTCTTGCCCTTTTTTCTTAGCTCATCTAGCTAAAGATGTGTCAATTTTGTTGATCTTTTCAAAGAGACAAGTTGTGGTTTCATTAATTTTATCTATTATTTTTCCTATTTCCTTTATCTCTGCTCTAACCTTCATTCTTTCCTTCCTTCTGCTAGCTTTACATTTAGTTTGTTCATTTTCTAGTTGTAAAGACATGTTGTCAATTTGAGGTCTTTCTTGATTTTTAGTGTGTTTATAAATAAAAATTTCCCCTCAGCACTGCTTTCACTGTATTCCATAAATTTTGGTATGTTGTGTTTTCTTGTTCATTCATATGTAAGTATTTTCTAATTTTCCTTATAATTTCTTTTTTGACCCATTGATGTATAAGAGTGTATGTTTAATTTCCACAAATTTGTGAATTTTTCACTTTTACTTGTTTTATTGATTTCTGAATTTATCCTATTGTGTTCAAAGAAGATAATTCATATGATATCTATGTGAGACTTAATTTGCAGCCTAACAAGTAGTCTATTCTGGAAAATGTCCCATCTGTGCTTGAGAAGAATGTGTTTCCAAGAGAAAAAGTAGGAAAGTTCAGAACTAAGCTGTTGCTATGCTTCCATTGGAACCAGAATTTGAAACATTTGAATTTTAAAATGTTTCCTTAGAAGACAACCGAAGGGAGTAACTTTATTATGGAATTTTAAGCACTGAGCTCCTTGGTGGACATGTTTGAAATCATCAAGGAAGGAAGAGCTTTTATAAAACCAATACCAATTAATTACTCAGACATTGTCATGTTGCAAGCAGTTTTGAGTGCCTACTATGTGGCATTCATCATTCTAGGAACTAGGATGATGTATCCCATATATTAGTGATAAAAACAAAGGTCCTTATTAAAACAAGGATCTCTGATGAAAAACAAAGTTCCTCATGGAGCTTATAATCTATAATTCCCTCTATATGCAAGACACTGTGCAAGGGACATAAAGGACAACAGATATATCAAAAATAGAAAAGGGTCTGTCTTAGAGAAATTTACATTCATGATAGTAGATACTATGTACACATGTTCTTGATGGGAAAAAATGTGCACATTCATGAAAAATACAAAGTGATTTACTCTAAGTTCCAAAGGAAAAGCATTCATTTCTTTTTCTTAAACATTTATGAAGCACCTACTGTGTGGCGACATTGTTCTAAGCACTAGGGATACAGCAGTGAACAGCACAGGGAAAAAACCCTGCTTTCATGGAGCTTATGGCTTTTGTGGTGAGAGAAAGACCATCAATCATTCAAAAAATATAAGTCAAAACACATCAAACATCAGACAGAGATAAGTGCTTTAAAGAAAAATAATCAGGAAAGAAGGAAAGTGGTGTTGGGATGGGAGTGGAGCTGCAAAGTCTCAGAAGTTCATTTTGAAAAGCAAAGACCTGAAAGATGTGAGGGAAGAATCTATCTGGAGGGAAGAACACCAGGCAGAGGGAGCAGGCTGGGAGAATTTGGAAGGGAAAAAAGTCACTTCCAGCTTTGTTTCCAGGGAAACCTCATGCAGAAGGCAGGGATTAGCTAGGCTTTGAAATATGGCAGGACTCTGAAACATGGAGACAATAGGAAGGGAATTCTAGGTGAGCAATAATAGATTAGTAATGGAGCAGAGGCCAGTAGATCCAAATATGTCAACCCCTTTGGCTGTGAAAGAGAGTTTGGATAAGGCCAGAAAAGCAGGTTGGAGATAATTGTGAGGGCGTTGAGTGCTGGAGACCAAGGACTAGTACTTTCTGTGGAAGCATTGGAAAACCACCGAAAGAGCCTAAAAGCAGAATACACGGTAGTGTATACAGTTTGACGCCCCCCTTTCATTTCCAGAAGAAAAAGCACATGTACGTACACACAGATATATAAGACTACAAGGAATACACCAAATGATAACATCAGTTACTTCTGGAGGATGGAATGGTGAGTGATTTTATCTTTCTTTATGCTCTTCTATATTTCCCAAATTTTCTATGAATTATAATTATTACTTTTTTAAGCAGAAAAAAATGAAAGCATGAGCATTTCTGTGATCACAAAGGAAAAATTTAACATGAAAATGGCCCAAGGGAATATTTTAGAAAAAATAAGTGGACAGTGGATATAGATAGATGAGAAAAGGAAGGAGGGGGCTCCTCGGTAGCCTTCCAGGCACAGAACACAAGCTCCTTTCTCTTGCAAAGCCAAACCCAGCTCTGTGTTTGAGAGTAAACAATAGAGACAGCTGAGTGGATGGTGACATTTCTCTACATTTCATCCAGCTGTTGGCAGCAGACCTACTTTCTCCCTCCCCAAGCAGAGAGGGAAAAACTACTAAATTACCGAAAGAAGAAAGTTCAGAATCCAAGAACCATTAAGAAAAAGCTCATATGTTTATTCTTTTCACATATTTGGGAGTCACTGCTCACATTCCAACCTAAAAGTGACAGGAAAATGAGCATTCCTTGAGAAGTGAGATGAAAGCTTCACTTTGTGAAATTCTTCCTCTGGTGATGTCTACAGAAGCTATTATCTTCTTTCACATAATTCTGGGAAGTAAGATAGCCTAGGAGAGGGTGTCTTTTGTGGGATCTGTCAGGAATGAAGGGCACTACATGAGCAGGTCTTTCTTTTCAAATCAGCAGTGCCAAAAGCTCACCTTCTATTATGGACTGAATTGAGTCCCTCACCCCCGACCCTGAATTCATATGTTAAAGCTGTAACCCTCAGTGTGATGGTATTTGGAGATGGGGCCTTTAAGAGATAATTAGGTTTAGATGAGATCATGAGGGCAGGGCTCTCAGGACGGGATTATTGCCCCTATAAGAAGTGATACCAGAAAGCTTGCTCTCTCTCTGCCATGTGAGGACACAGAAAGAAGGCAGCAGTCTGTAAGCTAGGAATAGAGCCCTCACTGTAACCCAACCACGCTGGCACTCTAATCTCAGACTTCCAGCCTCCAGAACTGTGAAAAAAATGAATGTCTGTTGTTTCAGCCATGGTGTTCCATCTATAGTATTTTGTTATGGCAGCCCACGCAGACTAAGACAACTTCCCTCCCTCTGAGTTTTTCACAGACCCGTAGTCTGAACCATTCATTTGACTACTTCATGGTCAGCCTTATATTCTTATGTGTTCTAGGGGTGGATATAGACTGTCTGCTATTTTTATTAGTGTTTTGAAGTCAACGGACATGCTCTTAAATTCTGCTATGTTCTCCATTGGCCTCCAAAGTATTATACACACATTCATCCCTCAGTCAAAAAACATTTGTCAAGTAGCTACCATATACCAACCATGTAGATAAGGCCCCAGGAATAGAAATATGGCAAACAAGATGCCCCTAAGCTCAAGAAGCCTACAGTAGAGCACCAGAGAAGACAAAACAGGTACGTATGTAAACAAACATGGCAAGTGTAGGAAGCACAATTCTAGTGGCAAATGAAATGCACAGACACACAAAGGAAGGAGCGATTCTTTTACCTGGAACATGTGAGGCAGCATTGGATTGGAAACTTGAAAGAAAATAAGAGCTCCACAGATGAGGGGAAGAAAGAAGCCTTCAGATCAGGCAGGAGGAACAGTGAAATTGGTAGAGGATGGTAGAGGAAAGCTGAATGATCTGGCTTACTGGGGAGGAGGTATCCGGGGGGTTGGAAATGTGGAGAGATCAGACTAGACAAGTAGGTTGGGGAAAAATCAATCAAAGAGCTTCTACTTAATATTTTAGGTGCTAGGCTGCTCCCAGATTTTTAATCAGGGAAGTGAGTGATCTAATCTGTATTATGGAAAAGCATCTCTAGAAAAGGAAAATAGCATCAGAATTGGAGACTCCAGATTAAAGGGGAATGGTGAACAGACTGTTGTCATGGTCCAGCCAGGAGACAACAAGGGAAGAACAAGAAAAGAAGCAGAGAGCAGCATTGTGGAACCTGCTGAGTTTGGAAACCATGTTTGTGATTCAGTTACCGAGGATATGTAACTTTTCTCTAACAGGCTATGTAACCTTGAACAAGAAAAGGTAACAAACCAACCAACAGATGGGAGGTTTATCCTGAGTGCAAGATGAGAAAGGCAGGTGCTGCTGAAAATCACAGGGTCACTGGAACTGAGAACATTGGTGAGTGTGTCATGCGAGTGATTTTTCATGGAATCCAGGTGGGAAGAAAGGACGAATCTCAGGGAATAGCAAGAACTCATAGGAACAGATGTCCAGTGAGGCTAAAGAACAGGGTACGATAAGGAAAAGAAAGCAGAAAAATGATTTCAGAATTCAAGATTTCAAATACTGAGCAGTTTTATTTGTGACAAGGCTCAGAGTATAGCTCCTCATGATGAAACTAAT
This sequence comes from Lepilemur ruficaudatus, assembly GCA_963574885.1. NCBI lineage: Eukaryota > Metazoa > Chordata > Mammalia > Primates > Lepilemuridae > Lepilemur > Lepilemur ruficaudatus. The sequence continues at coordinate 34,951 of CAUYRT010049592.1, forward strand.
TCATTAATGTAAAAAAGGTGAAAGTCCTTACAGGAAATTATTTTAAGGAACCGAGAGATTCAGTCGTTAAATAGGTCATCAAAAAGGACATTGAAGTCACCCGGGATAATGACATGGGCTGGAGAGAAGAGTCAGACTGCAGGAAAAGTACTGCAGTCCTCAGAGAATGTGTGCCAAGGCTTTGGAGGCTTACAGATGAAGTTCTGAACATGTAAAGGAATTCTAATTTAAACAGTTTCAGAAGTGCCGTGAAAGCTGCAGAATGAAAGTCTAAAGCTTAAAGGGAAGCCAAGAAAATGCAGGTCCTTCCTCCTGCCCCTAGGAAATCTCTGGTGTCAAACAGGGAGGGACCCTGCTATCAACTCCAGGCCTAGGAAAGCCAAGATTCCAGGAGTCCCCACCTCTGGGATTCTTCCAAACATTCCACCATGCCCTCTGGAAACATTGCACCTCCATACAACCTCAACATCTTCTTAAAATGCCCCTTAGTGAAACACAGCTCATTACGAGATGCGATTTTTTTTTTTCCTCACACTCCAACTGCTCAAGGGTCAGTTTCACTCCAGACCACTCTTCCCTGTCTCTCCTGTAAAACACATGATCCTTTGCAGCATGAGCCTGTTGATACAACACCCTCTTCCCTTCTTCATTGCTATCAATAATCTCCCTCTTGGTCACTTTCCTGACTTCATAGTTTTTCCCTGGCTTCCAGTGTTTTCCTCCTCCACGATTTCCTTTCCTCATTCTTCTTGAATTCAACATCCCTTGGATGAATGATTCCAACACCCAAGTTTTTCAGTTTCTTTAATTCCTTACCTCCACCCATCAGCCATCCACTCCCAGGGTCACCATCTGGACCTTATCACTTCCAGAAATCGCACCCATCTGAAATTCTTATTTCAAATGCATCCTCAAGAATGACCTTAGCCTTCCAGTTCACTACTCCAGGACTTCTGTTTCCACAGCACTGCAGCCTCCTAAAAGTGCTCCCCACCTTCCTACTACCCGTCATCTCCCCCTGGTTTTATGTCCCTGCTTGTCAGAGCTCTGTCCCACGATCATTATTACAATTAGCTCTTTGCAAACAACCTCAACTCTCTTGCTCCCTCCATTGTCTCCCGCCACTTTGTAGACATTTGCCACATTCTACTTCTGAATAAATCCCCAATCCACCTTTCCTGTGCCTACACCCGAGAAGCTGAATGCTAATGGAGAAAACCATGCAAAGAAGTTAACTAGTCAATACTGCCAAAAAAAAAAAAATCCTATCACATGTCTTTAGAAGACTTACATTGCCCCCACTGCACAAATATTTCATGCCTTTCTCACTTTCTTCAAAAGTATTAATATCATATCACAACTTGACATTAACTCACAGCTCATGGCTTTGCCTTATAGTCCAAGGAAATAGAATCCATCAGACATGAACAGCACATCTGCCAACCCCAAACCTACCAACTTAACAACACATGTACTCACCCTCTTTTCTCCTGTTACAATGGGGGAAGTATTGTATTCCTGCTTCTGTTAAAAAAAATTCATCCACCCCTTTTTCCCCAAATACTAGCCTCCTTCAGTTGTCTCAGTAATTCGCTTTCTCTAATCTGTATCAGTATGTATCATATTCTTGTGTTTCTCTCCATTTTAAAAGGTGTATTTATAATACACACACATACATGCATACACATGCACACACACACATATATTCCCACATCTGTTGCCATCTTCCTGACCCATTTCTCCACTTCACAGCCAAATTTTTGGAAAAAACTCTCTACAAAGACTCTGTATTTCCTCTCCCTTAGTACTCTCTAAACCATCCCGTACCAACCTCTCTCCCAGGCCTCCACTGAAACTACCCTGTCAGGTCATCAAAGACTTCCAGGTTGCTAAAATCAATGGAAACTTCTCTGTAGGCTGAAACACTAGGTGACTCAGTTCCCAACGATGCCTTTACCATTGTATGCTGAGTCCCACATTTACATCTCCAGCATAGACCGTCTTTTCGAGCTCTAGAACTGACTGCCTTTTTATCTCCTACTTGATACCTCTCCTTGGATGCCTCACAGACTTCTAAAACAGGCCCCCAAACTGCCCTTCTCCTACCTGAGTCTGCTTCTCCTCAGCACATGGTAGTATTTGCCACTCAATTCTTCAAGTCAGACACCTAGGAGACATCCTCTTTTTGGTTGCTTCCCCCCTCCTCCCAATGCTCCTCAGTTCACTGTCCTCTCTGCTCACTCCTGCTGCCGCGCCCTCAGTGCAGCCCGCCATCTCCGTCCTGAGCAGTGACAGCATCCTCCTAACTTGTACCCTTCACGTCTCCTTTCACCATCCTATTCTCCTCTTGCCTGACAGGATGGTCTTCTTAGGACAGAAATAGGATCACACAAGTCACTTAAAATCTTCCTCCACGGATTCCTAGTCCCGCTGCGTGATTCTGTCCCTGCAGTTCTCTGTAACTGCGTCTCAACACCACTTTCTCCACACTCGCCAAGCTCCAGACACAATAGTGGGCTTGCAGTTTCTAGAACAGAACCACAGTACTTCTCACCTCAGGACCCTTCTCCATGTTGTTGCTTCTTCTTGGAACTCACTTCCCTCCCTCCGTAAATAGCCAAACTCTTTCTCTTGCCTTATGTCTCAGCTGAAATTTCACTTCTAAAAGGACTTCTTTGGTCACCCTAACATTTTTTCTTTTTTATCTTGGATTCTTGTTTTTTTCCTTCTTTTAATTTTATTATGAGTTGAAATTATTGTATTTGGTTTTTTGTCTCTGAATTTTACTCATGAGAACATAAGCTCCCTGGGGATAGGAAATGTTAGAGTTGTATCTTCAGCATAGTGGCTAACATATTGTAGTTTCTCATCATTCCTTGAAAGAATGAAACACTAATCTTCAATTTTATGGATTTGGGCAAACATGTTCAGCCAAGTTTCAGGTTAGACAAGGATGTGGAATGAGTGACAAGGAGGAAGAGGAAGAACAGACAATTGAAAGAAATGAAGAGAATACTCAAAAATTAATGACTTCTTACCATGTATTGGGCACTATTGCTTAACCAGATACCAGAGGTTGAAGATGGGAGCAAAGTAAGACTCAGTATGGGGCTGGGGAAAGGGAAGAAATGATTGGGGATGCCTTGGCACAGAGAGGTTCAACCTTAGATTGTGACGATGATCACCGAGATGGTTGACAGGAAGGTGGGAAACTCGTGAAAGAGCAGGAGATTGACGTGACTGATCAGCCTCGGAATTTCATCTGGAAATTTAATGGTGAATCACTGAAGTTTCCTTTCAAGTGGCAGGGGAGGGACACCTGGGATGAGGGACAGGCTGGGATGAGCAGCTGTGCGTATGTGCCTCATTAAGATACCCTTGGCTAGGAGGGTGGGAGAGGCATACCTGCCAGCACACAGAAAGCAGAGGGAATGGGTAGACCAAAAGGAAGAACCTTTGAGCCCCATCCCAGAGTAAATGCTCAGTAAGTATTTGTGCAGCCCTTAGCACAATGAAAATCCTTAGTAATTCTCAGAAAATCACTTTTTTAAAATGCTGCAACTGAAGTTTCAAAATTAAAGTTTCTAGGAAGCCACAAACACCCACCTTTTAAAAAAAATCAGCAAATTTTAAAAAGTCTTTACTTTGAATGATTAACAATTTTTTTCCATTTTTCATGCTAAAAATATTTAATTGAGCTACAATTTACATGCAGTCATGTGCCCAAATCCTCAGCGTATAGCTCCATCAATGCTAACATGTGTACATGTATATACGTATATAACATACGATCTCTGTGACCACTGCCCAGATCAAGAGGAAAATGCAATACTGATACTTCCATTGGCTTCAAGGAGAGAAAGAAAGAATCTTTGTGCCACGTAATGCCCATCACCAGTGCCACCCTCTACCCTCAGCCTAAGGCAGCCAAGGTAATTTGGGTGTGGTTGAGTTAACGGCTGGAGTGGAACATCCATTCGCACTAAAGTTATCCTTACAATGTCAAAAACCCAGGAGACATGTATCATTTCATTCTTTTTTCAAAGGAAGTGCCAGCCATGGTAGCTGTATGTTTAGAGGAAAATAAGAAAAACATTTTTATGCTTTGGAGAGTAACCTGTGACCCTGCTTCTCTGGTATTTTTGTTGGTTAGTCTGTTCCTGAAAGCCACTAATAAGCCCAGTGCTCCTGGTTTGCTTTCCCCTTCTGCCCCCAGAGGGACACTTGTACGGCCCTGTCAGGTGTGAAACCAGAGCCTCACAAAAATCTATTATTACACTGCTTTTTCCTTCGTGTGTCTCACCCTAGTGGGATGGTCTGTGGTTTCCATGGCAATGGTATCTGGCAACAAACAATGCTAGGCAGCCTTCCAGGAACTGGGTTTGGAAGCTTAGGGGCCTAAAATACGTCTGTCAGAGGCAATAAAGAGTTCTCTGGGTAAACATTTTTGTCTGACTGCTCCAGTCAGCCACCTGCACAGGTCCAGAAGGTAATGAGCACGATGTGGGGTGGGGACCTGGGGGCGGGGGGTGAGCTGAGACTATTATATCACATGTCGTACAGACAGTCTCTGCTGCATGTATCACAACAGGGCCAAGATTCCCACCCAGATGGATGGCTTTATCCAGGTAAGGAGTGGAAAGCTGATGCTGGGTCTGACCTCTGGAAGTCTTTGCCGAAGATTTACAATTCTTGGAGTCAGCTTTAAAAGTTGAATTGCTCATATTTTTACTCTCTGCCATCCCTAATAAATTCCTTTTCCTGATTTTACTATTTCTGTTAATGCTATCACTTTTTTCCTAAGCACCAACACTCCCAGTTGTGCCTTCAATCCATTCCTGGAATTGAGTCAAAAAATCCTAGGAGCTTTTCCTTTCCTTTTTTTCCTTACACTTATCCTTTTATATCCATTCATTTATTCATGCATCCATTGAGTCAAAATATACCTATGAGCCCCTATTATAGACTGAGGCTGCAACAAAAAAGAAAATAGAAAAAAAAATGCAGGGCATGGTTGTGCATGCCTGTAGTCCCAGCTACTCTGGAGGCTGAGGCAGGAGGATCCCCTGAGCCCAGGAATTCAAGGCTGTAGTGTGCAGTGATGAAGACTGTGAATAGCCACTGTGCTCCAGCCTGGGCAACAGTGAGACCTGGGCAACAGTGAGACCCCATCTCTAAAAAAAGAGAAAGAGAAAAAGAAAAAGAAGAAGGAGGAGGAGGAGGAGGAGCAGGAGGTATTATTCAGTGTCTGTGGATGGGCTTAGAGCACAGAACCAGATGAGAGGCTATAACTCTCTATGATGACAACTCAAGTCAGATTTCCACCCATTAGACTAGGAATTTTTTCCAGTTATGAAGATCAAGTAATACTCTGGTAGGCTGCTGATGTTTTTCATTTCTATGAACAGATAATTAATTAGCCACCAAAAAAGACCCTTACAGGTCCAAGTATTCTGATCACCAATATATCCTAGTGCTATTAATTGTTTCTACTGTGACAATGCCTTATTTCTGGCAATTAAATGCTGCTGCGTACCCTCTGCCACTGCAGGGTCCCTTCATCCCATCAGAATGGCACCATCTCCCACTATCACTCCCGCCTAGAGAGGCAGCCCCTACTGAGTGTCCCAAGGATGCTCGTGCCCCAGTGACTAGTTTGTTTGCCAATGCCTTCATGAAATGAGGCTTTCATGGCATCATCAAGGGATATCCACCACAGAAGAAGCTCTCAATATCTAGGTATCCCAGGTGACATGTTCTGTGGCAGGTAGTCACTTTTCCCCACTGTCTCAGGGTCCAGAGTGGCAGGCCTGGAGGTATGGAGGAGTTTAGCAGCATAGAATTACGCTTTCCAAAGCTGAACTGGCAATTGCTACTGCTGAGTGTCTAACCTGCCAGCAGAAACCAAAAGGGAGCCATTGATATGCTATCATTTTTCAGGGAAACCAGAGAGCCACTTGCTAGCAAATTATTTATACTGGAACTCTTCACTGTAAGGGACAGCCACTTGTGCTCATTAGAAAATATACTTATTAGAGTATGGACTTCTCTTCCCAATAAGTAATGTTTCTGAGCATAATATTATCCTTGGACTTACATTGTGCCTTATTCACCACAATGGTATCCCACACAACATTGTTTTTAAGCAAGGAACTTATTCTATGGCAAAAGAAGCATAGCAATGGGCCCAGGCTAACAGAATCTATTAGTCTTGCCATGGACCACATGGCTAAAAATGTTAAATACGGGTTTTATACACTGGCTGGAAAAATTGGGTCCTGCTACTCTCAGGGCCAGAGAAGACTGTGTGTGGAGCCTGCAGTTTTCTAGGGGTATGTCTTAGTACTCAGATGTGCAAAATTTGTGGAAAACTCTATCAACCCATTACAATCAAGACCTCTGGAATTCACTTCCTTTGAGGAATGAAGGCTTGGGTCATCCTACCGGTAAAGAACCTTTACTAGCTGAGTAGCTAGCTTACGGTGAATGTAACAAAAAATAGACAGTGGAGGATGTTATAAATATCAGTGATGGCCTCAAGAACAATTATAGAAATGTGACTTCTATGAATATCATCTACCTTTGCTCATAATGTATATATGTAATGCTAATGTTCACTCATTTTTCTTCACCTTCTTATTTTCCCCATCTTACTCAAGTACTATTATTGGTGCTTAAGTTTATAACTTCATCTTTAGTTTAAACAATATTCAGATAGATACGCATATGACTGCTACAAGAAATCTTCACTTTGGGAGAAAAGGTAATACAGACTTCATTTGTATGAAGGATAATCGCATCTCATTAAGTAAAGCACAAAGCTCTGATGGTTGGTTAGAAGGATGGGTACGGATGCTGATTAGCCAAGGGGAGAGATCATACTAGTAATTTACCCATTCTCTCTGAGCTCCAAATCCTGCTATACTCTGTAATACTGGTCCTGGATTTGCACACTGCATTTCCCTAACCAGCTTGCCAGCTGGCACTCTATTAGGTTCTGCTATGGGGAAGCACCAGAGGGCCTAGAAAGTGGGAGGAGAAAAGAAGGGACGTCCTTCCTGTTTCTAGTCTCTCTTGGCAATGCCCCAGCAGCCACAGATGACTGATTCAGCCTCCAGCTTCTCCAAGCTCACAGCACCTGCGTTTCCCTGCCCCTGCAGAGGTGTCTGTGACGGTGAGGCTGGCACTCTCGGGAGCTGGGTACTAAGCGTGCCAGTCTTCCTCACCACCGAGCCAGGCCCCTCCGCGGTCTGCACCCACCACCAGATGGTGCCCTTTCTTCAGACGTTCAAGCACCCCCCAGGCCATGCTCCTTCAGAGGCCCAGCATCCCCTGAACGTGTTCCTCCTTGGGATTCTGAACACCAACGGTGAGGGGCCCAGGTTCTGGTAACGCACCTCTTCCTTCTTATTCCTAGTCGTAGATAGTAACTGATTCACGTAGTTATTTACATCACAGTTACCTCAGCATCTCTCTCAATGTCATGTAATTAATTACCTCTGTTAAATCCCCTTTGTTTTAAATATCTACTTTACTGGGGGTTTTGCTTTTTGGGTATTTTTTTTTACTAACTGGCCCCTGCTTGACACAGAGACGAGCAGGTGTGGGGGGGAAACCGATTAACCCCAGCGTTCACGCACTGTTACTCCCTTCAGCCGTCCATTCACTCATTCCGTATTTCTTGAATATGTATTGGGCACGCTACTAGGCTTTGGGACTGTAAAGGTGAACCGGGCATGGTTCATGCCAGCCAGCAGAGAACTTACTCAGAGTCTAGGGGAGGAAACAGGGAATTAAACCAGCAGCAGTAGCAAGAGAGTGTAATGGTGGAAGGGGAGCACTGACCTCAGTAGAGGATTGAACTAGGGTCAGCGAATGCTTCCAGAAGCAGCGGCATCTGCACAGCAACATGTGTGAAGGGAGAAAATGTTCCAGGCAGAAGGAACAAAAGGTGCAAAGAATAGAATGTTGGACAGAATCTGGCAGGTTGAGTACTCCAATATGGATGGACTCAGATGGCAGAGCTGGAGTGGATGGAGAGGAAGAGAAAGGGCCCTGGGCCTGGCGTGAGCCGGATGTGGGCCTGGAGGCTCTTGTGAGCCGCAGCATCTTTCCCTCTCCCATCCAGCTCTCGTTCCATTCGGTGTTCAACGCTGGGCACAAATTGCTCGCTTACCTGTGGAAAAGGAATGGAGTGTGGCGAGTGTCCCTCACTCAGCTCCGCAGCCTCCATCCAAAAGCCCCAGTGAGAACTCTTCCCAAGTCAATCATGTCACCTCCAGGTTGCTTGGTTTCCCTCCAGCTGGGCTCTCCACTCTAATTTCCTTCTAGATCTCTCTCTCTCCCCTGTCTTTCCTGGGTTTCCTCCTTCCCAGTCTCTCCCTCTTCCTAATGCAGAACAACGCTCTCTCTCTCAGCTCTTCCAAACCTGCCCCGTCACCCCCAGTCAGTCTGCTCACCAGTTACTAGGACCACCTCACCTTCCTTAGCAGGCATCAGATTACATGTGGCAGAGAATATTTTCCTGTCACAGAATGAGTATGATGGATAACCTGAGAACGTGTTTGAAGAGTGTGTGGAATGGCTGCCTCTGCTTGCTAGGGCCATCGCGAGGTTGGAGGCAGAAGGAAATGCTCTTAATGACCTGGCAAGCATTCTCAATCCCAGGAAGATGGTGAACCCCTCTAATTATTATTTAGTAAAATATTTTTGTAAATAAAATACAGCCTAAGTATCTTAAATGATTTTTAAATCCATTTCAAATGCAGCCTTTGAAGTTACAGGATTCTTTGACTTACGTGAAGGATGTAATGCATGTATAATTAAACTTTTGTTAATGGGACTTTACCTCCCACTGGTTGCCATATTTATGCTGTGTGTATGTTCCCACACAAACCACTCTGGCACCAACATTTGGGTATTGTCATGCTTTCAGAATGTACAGCGATCATACTATCACTTGAAATCTAGAGCAAACGCAGAACTACACAGCCACCTGTCAATGTTACAAAGAGAATCACTAAAATAAAATGCAAAATTATGCATGCAAAAATAAATCTCTCTGTCTCTCTCACATGCTCTCACTCTTAGTTTTCCTCTCAGCATACACTCTGTATAATTGTGTGATGGATTGATGAGTATGTTTTTGTATTTTCCAACTTTTCTAGAATGCAAATGTATTCCTTTTATAATTACATAGTAGAGCCTTTGTATAAGCTACTCAAATATCTGGGGATATCTAGCAAACCAGTGGGGTCAGCCTTCCTAATATGTATGCACACAAGGAATTGAGGAGACTTCTCAGAGCCAACCAGGACAGTTTTGAGCCAGTAAACATGCGTCGGTCATCAGAAGGGAGAAATGATCCTGAGCACATCCTGACACGGGTCTCTTGGATGTGTCAGTCCACTTTGGTCTCATACCTGAGTTCTCTGGAGAAAGAGTGGCTAAGATGAAAGCCAACATCCCTGTATCACTAAATATTCTTTATAACGTCAAGGCACGGTAGCTCAGCTTCAGGACTCCTCTGACTAGGCATAACACAAGGACAAACATTCTTCTCCCTTTCACAACAGAGCTACTTTGGCACCTGGAAGAATCTGGTGGGAGAGCGTGATGCCCAGCAAATGATATTGAGTCTCAAAATCACAGAAATACTCACCTGGAAAGAGGAGTGATTCTCTGCAGAAGCAGCAGTATTACAAGGTGGTTCTTTTTTTTTTTTTTACTTTTTTCTTGTTTTTCTTGTATTGTATTGTGTTTTTATTTCAATAAATTTAGGGGGTACAAATGGTTTTTTGTTATTTGGATGAACTATATAGTTGTGAAGTCTGGGCTCTTAGTGTATCCATCACCTGAATAGTGTGATAATTTTTCACCCCATGAGATAATTTTTCACCCCCTCCCTCCTTATCCCCTCCCGTTTCTGAGTCTCCAATGTCTATCATGTCACTTTGTATGACCATATATATCCATAGCTTAGCTCCCACTTATAAGTGGGAACATGTGGTATTTGGTTTTCTGTTCCTAACTTACTTCACATGGGATAATGGCCTCCAGTTCCATCCAAATTGGGGCAAAACACATTATTTCACTCTTTTTTATGGCTGAGTAGTAATTCATGGTGTGTGTATGTATATATGTATGTGTGTGTGTGTATGTGTGTGTGTATAAAATCATATTTTCTTTATCCAATCATCAATTGATGGGCACTCAGGTTGATTCCATATCTTTGCTATTGTGAATTATGTTGTAATAAACATACAAGTACAGGTATCTTTCTGACATAATGACTTCTTTTCTGTTGGGTAGACACCCCGTAGTGGAACTGCTGGATCAATGGGTAGACCTACTTTTAGTTTCTTTGAGAAATTTCCATACTGTTTTCCATAGAGGTTGTACTAATTTACATTCCCACCAACAGTGTCCAAGCATGCTCTTTTCACCTCATCCACACCCACCTGCAGAAAAGGCACAAGTGTCCACTGGACAGGAGAGGTGCCAGGTCCATGGTGGTGGTGTCCAAAAGGAGTGCCAGGCATAGTGACTTCCTGCCAGACACAGTAAGCCCCCTGGAGGAAGACAGTGCCAGGAGAAGATGAATAAAATCCCCAAGCCACCTGGGTATATGTGAAACACTCCTTGGCGACTCCCAGGAAAAACCAGAGAAAGAATTTTCAGGAGACTGGAGCAAGAGTTAGTGAAACACAGAGAAGGTGAGGGCAGTATTGATACACCTCACGGTGTCTCACACGGGGTAGGCAATCATACTTTTTCTTTTAGAAAAAAGAAAGGATATGTTTAAATGCCAGTAGAGCAGGTATAGAATAGGATAGAAATGAGAGACTCACAGTTATAAATGTATCCTCCAAATAGAGTTACAATCTGTCTTGAGCAAATGTCTATCTGCTGGTCCTTGCTCTGTCCTCTCTAGCAAGTGACTTACTTGTCACTCTATAGTGGTGACTTATCAAACTATGTTTTATGGATTCCTGAGATTCCACTGGAGGTGCCTCAGAGGGAAAGTGGAGGTCTGGGAGGGGGCTCCAATGTGGTTCCATAAAAGAGTTTGCTTGGGGGAAATAAAAGATTTTCTCAAAACAAAGCCACCACTCTATGGCAATATAACACAAGATGACTCGTTCTTCAAAACAATAACTTAAAATACTTGAAGACAGCTGGCACATCTCTGCCTAGTCTTTTTTCCCAAGGCTAAACACCTCAGACATCTGTTCCTCAGATAAGGTGGCTTCAGATCCTTCATCATGCCATTTTCTTTCTTCCACTGCCCCCTGGTTAATCCCTGTCCTTTTGAATATGTGTGTGGCTGAATCAAAATTCATAAACTTTGACTCAGATATTTTTTAAAAAGTCTTTACTGTCTACAATTAATTTTATCTTGCTCTTAAGCCCCTTTCATGATAAGTGAAAAAAATTAGACTTTGCAGATGAATCTATTTCTTCCAATTTAAAAGCTAGACTCTTCTGCTACAACACGTTTCTATAACACCAATTACTTGTACATGATTGGTCACTAGAAAGATGGCGTCACTATAATGAGGAAGTTGCTTTGTTTCTACATGATTTCTGCCTGGCAAGGGAAGCAAAATTAGTAGGAACAGAATTATAACCATTAGCAAGAAATGAAAATCCCCTCAGCTTGACAGCTGCACGGGCAAGAGGAACTTTTTGATTTGCATTTTAAGAAAATTAAAAATGGGCACCTACTAAAGAATTGTTTTGGTTTTTGGGTTTTTTAGTGAGCGTCTTCCCCAAGCTCAGAACCCTCATTCCACCTGCTTTGTCTCAGCACAGCAAGCCCATGTTTTTGCACTATTGTTTCTGGGAATTCTTATTCCCTGAAGCAGCCTGAAGCCAATGATCTGCCTGCCTGCCCAGATAGTCCGTGTTATCCCTGAGACACACATAAATGTTTTGTTAGTGCGCTGGTTACCCACACAGAGTTTTGAGTGATTTGCCCCTCAGCTTATTTTGCTACAAACCTTGCTACTCTTCCTGAGCAATTTTATAGATTGAGAGGGTTTTCCACATAAAGTTCTAACAGAAAGGCCTGTGGTCTCATTCAGGTTCAATATTCAATCAATTCAAAGTTTAAACTCTTCATAAGGGTGTTTCTCCCCTCTCGAAGTAATTTCCAACCTCTGCCCCCACCCTTACCAAAATGGTTTGTAAGTTCAGGGGCAGCTTCTGCATCTTTATGGCAGCGGGGATGAAAACGGGCCTCTGATCCCATTTAGGTCTCTGGGTTGTCCCTGTCCTCTGTCAAGATGTCCCATCCTATATGGTTTCTGATCCTCTGGGCTAGCACTGGGATGCCCGTGCTTCCTAATGTCTCTGAGCATTGTATGAGCACCTACTGCTAAAAACTGTGATTGTTTCTATTACCTCCAGCTGCAAAGTCCCGGCAGTGTGTTCTCCCCTCCACTTGACCCCACACCTTACCTGGTCCACGGGCTTCCCAGACCTTCTCCCTGCCCCAGAGAGAGAGGCAGGACTCTCCTGTGCAGGACGGAGGAGATCGAGGCACTAACTCAGCCTATCAGTCTAAGCACCTCTGCCCACCAGCACTGCCCCTCTGCTCCACGCTTTGTAAAGGAGAGCATGGCAGGGATTTTGTTATGCCTTATCCTCCACCTACCAAGATCTGGCTTCTGTTCCAGCTCTGTATGCAGACCGCCATGACTGGAGCTTGACATGTAAGGGGAAACATTTGAAAATTTGAAATCCCTTTTGTATCTCAACACACCCCAGGTTTCAAAATTATTATCTCTCTGCAATTTCAAGAAAAGTCAAATCTGAATCTCAAAATTGAAAAATATTTTCTTCCCGTTGTTCTAGGCTGTTATTTTCCCTTCAACTGAAGCAACGATGGTCGTGATTTGAGGCAGAGGAGCTGTGGGACAACAAGGAACTCGGGAGTGCCAGGAATCAAGATACTTTGGTTTAATATTTTTAAAAATTTCATCAGGGTTTCATATGATGTCCAGAATTAAACACGTAGGTCTGACTAGCAGAGAGTTCCATGGAACTAGAACTAAGAATGAGAGTGACCTCTGCAAAGGACATTCCATTTTTATTAATAACCTTATCATGTTTCTGAGTCATGTAACCGAGTTAAAGCGCTGTTGGGAAAGGGCAGATGTGGTCCGCCCTTGGTTCCCCAGGGTCACGCACTGGTAGATTCTGAGCCAGGGATGCTGCTGGGATATCCCCATCTGCTGTTTTCACTGTGATGAGGGCTGTCTGCCTCTGCTCCAGCTGTGGCTCTAGTAGTGTCACTAATGCTTCTATTTATCTATCATCTTATGCCTCTAAGTTTTTTTGCTCACAGGAGTCCCCTGCTACTGCCAAGCACAGGAAAGAAATGATGTAGTCCTCCCTGACAGATGGCTGGGCTCCACGCCTCCCCACGTGGGACACCGCAGCCAAGGAGCACCTGCTCCTGTCATTAGGAAGGCCGAGTCCCACCACTGAAGTCACCCCACCAGCCTGCTCGCCCCCACAGAGCACCTTCTAGTGCCTTGGCCCTCTCCATTCCTTTGTGACCTGATAAAATACTCTGGCTATTTTTTTCTTTGTAGTCAGTTAACAAACATCTGGAAAAGGGCTTCAACCTCCAGAGAGAGCTATACCAAGTAGCAAATCTGCGAAAATTCTCTGCCCTGTGTACGAATTCCACAATTTCTACATCTACAGAGTCCCATGTACTGATGGTAAACATGGAGCAGCTAAAGGAAGAGGGTGGGAAAGACGGGGTAAAGCTTTGTCCAAGCTCTGAGCAAACCTGGAACCACTGGATTCCACTCTTGGTAAATCACCTTCTCATCACCAATTCGCCACACTGCAGCCAGACGGTCATTTGAAAGTGTAAATCCTGTCATATATGACTTTTCTCCTCGAAAGAGCTTTAAAAAGCATGTGATCCCTCAGTGCAAAGCCTCTTTAAGTGTCTTCAACAATATAAAATTTACTTCTCTGAATTATGACTTTATAGGACAGCAGTTGGTCTTGCAGTAATAGAGAAAATGTAAGAATATTTACTTACAGTTGCCCTGTCCATACCAGACCATTCTGTGACATTATAGGGGTGAAATTTTAGACTCAATGGAAGAAGAGTTGGAAGTTCATGTTAAAGGCTAAATAAGAGAGAGATGGTTGCTTCTACAAAACATGAGGAGCTCTAATTGATTTTTCCTGTCAGCCTTCTTCTCTGACCTTAAATGTGGAGGTTTAGGGACATCTCAATGTCCCTAACTATGGGCCTGACATTTAGACCTCAGCACCCTTGGAGCTAAAGTGTGTTTTCAGTAATGTTGTAAAAGCTAATTAATAGCTTACATTGTCTTAATTTTAGCAGGTGATTTAATTTCAAATGAAATTTGAACCATTTTTTAGTCTAGCCTTGATTTCTTTGGAACCAATATCATAGTAAGGAGAGGAGAGGCATCATACTTGCTCACTCATCTTTTGACTCTCTTTCTTCATGTCCCCTTGAAATGACAGGGGAAAAAATTGCATAAAAGAATTCATTACTTAGTGACAAAATGAAACCAAAATAGGATTTTCCCTCAGAACTGAACTCTTGAAGCACAAGAACTGAGCTCTAACCAAAGTGTGCTGTCTGCCTAAAGAGGAAGTAAGGGTGCTTGGCAAGGATGCTGGGTCTCAGGGAAGACGTCAAGTTTAAGACTTAGACTGCCAGGAGAGAGACCATAAAGAAAAGTAATAGAACAACAATGAAAAAGGAAAGGCGACTCGACAGTGAAGCAGACTAACGTACTCCATCCCCAGACTCAGGTTGCCCCATTCAGAGGCCCCCACAGGAAACCTACTGTGCTCACGCGCACCCCCAGCTACACAGACCCTACAGTCAGTCTCTTCAAAAGAGAGGCCCCTGGGTGCAGAGCCACCCACGCCAGCTACCCCTACCAATCCTAGTTCTCCACTCACGAGAATGAATGACAATGAAAGGACATCTGACACCCAAGGAAATCCAAAATAAGAGGAGAACAAAGACCATGATGAACAGCAACAACAATAAACAACTGATCCTCGGCCTATGGAAGAAACAGACTTCAAAAATATTTAATTAGTATCCCCCAAAATGTCCAGGAAGATATTGCATCATTAACACAAGGACAAGCTGCCACGTAAAAGGAACAATCCAAGAACAAAAAAAGGCTAGAAATGGGACGGCCAACTTAAAATAATGTAATGAATAGGCTAAATGATAAGATAAAAACAGTCACACACAGGTTTGGAGATATACAAAATAGAGTTGAAAAAATACTCCAGAATGGAGAATAGAAAGACAACAGAAAACACCAGAGAAAAAAAATCAAGGGTGATAAACTTTTAAAGTTCAATGTTTAGTTGATAAGTCCCATAAACACAAAACAGACAGTGATGTTAGAAAAAATACAGACATATAAAAGAGAGAATAAAAGAAGATTTGCCTGAGTTGGAAAGTCCAAGGTGTCAAGGTCCATACAACTAGCCACCTCCTATTAAAATTTCACAGCAGAATAAAGTATAGATCTGAGAACCTTCCAAAATGAAAAAGAAAACAGGCTCACTGCACAGGAAGAAGCCACAGGCAACACTATAAAATAAGGAGCAAAATCCAAAGAAAGTTTTCTTGAATTTTTTATATACAGCCAAATTATGAACGAAGTGTGAGGATTTTTCACAATGTTTTCGGTGCAGAATATCACAAAGTTTAAAACTCATGTTCTACATTTGAAAAAAAAGTATTCAGAGATGTATACCAACAAAAGTAAAAATAAAATCATCTCCCAAAGAAATGACATAGAATATGCAAAACCAGAGTAATTCTGACACAGAAGTAGTGGAGGACGTAAAATGGAAACAAAAGAAATTTTGTTGATTGCTAAGTTTTAAAGATTTTATTTCAAACAGTAAAAATCTAATTTGCTTGATTATTTTTCCATTCACCTGCGTCTAATTGTTCCACTTAGTTCTGTAAGTAAATAATAGTTATGTGATTATAATATGAAAAATGTTAATTATTTTTCTTGTTTTAGAATCACAGAATTAGGCAGAATATAAAGGATGTAATTATAAGCACAGAATTGTGGAACAGAATGTAAATGGTACAAATAAAGTGCAGTAATAAAAATCAGGAGATAAATGAGAAGCATAAGGTAAAAGGTAAGGTAGGTACACTGAATTCCCCATCTTTCATAGGAAAGACAAAATATAATGTATATAATCGATAAATCAAGAAACAGAGGCATAAGAATATTATTTCGGCACACAAGCGAACCTCCAGAAGCACCGTAAACAAACACTGCCCACAAACTTGCCTCGAGGACGTAAGTCTGGGGACAAGGAGTGAAGAGATAAGGACATTTTACTTTCCATTTCATACACTCTTGTACTATTTAAATTGTTTATCAATTGCATGCATTAGTTCCATTATTTACTACAAAAATGTGGAGAAGGAAATGTTATGCATGAAAAGCATGCTCCTAATCCTGAGTGTGTATATTTTGGCCATTTAAACTGAAAAATAAAATAAGTCTCGCCGTCTTTTCAAAATTTTGATGTTACAAATTCAGAGTTTTCAGAATAAAGTCTGGGAAGCCTTTCAGCACGAGCCTGAGTAGCTATGGGTCCCCTATACCTGTAACACCACGATTATTTGCTGCTTTGGATTTAGGTATGGGAGGCATTGGCTAAAATGAGCAGTGACTTGGAAGAAAAGGATAAAGTCGATATTTAACCCTATGTTAAAGGATTAAGAATTTAGCATAAATTGGACAATCGGATTAGCTTGTGAGTCACAAGGATGCACAAAATTTCTTTGAGTTTTGGTTTGGAGACAAGTATGACAGTAAAGGGGAGAAGCCAGTCTAGGAAGAATGCCCTATTAGGACCCACAGGATGCCACAGAGTTATTTGGCATCTACAGAGGAAAAAAGGAACGGAAGAAGTTATCTATTTTTACAATGTCACTTTGGGTCAGCCCTGACTGTAAGCCTGATGAAGCTGAAAAATTATCTGAGGTTTGACAGTCACGGTTTAGATTATTTCACTGAAAATGTCGTTGACTGCACTACACAGCCCGCTAATGCAAAGCTCTATCCAGTCGTCCTCAGAAACCAGGGCAAAAGTAATCAGTCTATTTAGGTGCAGCAGGAGCCATAGGGACCAGAGGTGTGTTTGGTAAGTATCAAAACTGATCCCAAAACACATTTAATAATGAGTCTTTTATAGGAATAAAGACAGTCGGCTACAGGACATGAGGTATTGAAATACTATTCACCCGATATTAGGTAATTGCTTCTACATGCCTTAAGGAATAATAATATTTACTGACCTTCTGATATGTTGGTTTTAGGTATCATCGTGTAAGGTCATTTGCACAGAATCCTTTTCAGTTTGTAGCCTTGAGTGTCTTTTTTTATTTCTTCAAAATTCATTTCAGCTGATTAACTAACAGTACCTCGGTGTATACAAACAGCTAGGTCAATCTGAGGGTGGTCCTCGGCACAAGAAGAAAACAGGTAACAAACACAAAACAAGGATGTGAATGTAAATAATATGGGATCATGTGAATGAGAAAATATATTAGTAAATTGACATTTCTTTTTCTTTAGATGTGCACATCATCGTCCTATAGACTGACATTTTTATCATCCATATTTAACCCAATGCATTAAAAAAAGTGTATAAGTGTTAGAAAAGTTTGATTCTGAGATCTCTAAAGCAGAAACTGCCCATTGACTTAATGGGCAAGGGAAGAAACACAGAGGCATCTTGCTATCAAATGCAAAAATGCAAACAAAAAGGAGACCCTCCTCGAGCCATCAAGGAAGTGACAACCCAGGTGGGACTGGCCAGGCCTGGCTGTTTACAAACCTCTCAGCTTCCATCCAACTCCTTCTCAGGCCTCATGCGGCCCCGTGATGACATTCTTCCGCCACATCACAGTGGCCTCTAGGATTCATGGGAACCTTGCTTTCTTTTCTCAGTTTAATTTACTCTGGGAACTCACCTCCCAGCAAGATCACCCTAGAAGAATTCTTAAAAAAGAAAACTCCAAGAGAATAGAATATCCCATGGGCTGCCCCAAATAATATGACAAAATTTAAGGTGAGAGCAACTTTCATTCTTCTATTGTTTCTATTTCCTTTGATTTTTATTTTGAAGGCAAAGGGGACAATTTTTATTAGCATATCTTCTGCACTGCATGGATGACATAGTTTTGAAATTTGCTACTGCCAGGTACAGTGGCTCATGCCTGTAATTCCAGCACCTTGGGAGGCTGAGGTGGGAGGATGACTTGAGGCCAGGAGTTTGAGACCAGCCAGGGCAACATTGCAAGACCTCATCTCTCAAAAAAATTTTTTAAAAATTAGCCAGGTGTGGTAGTGCATGCCTGTAGGCCCAGTTACTCTGAAGGCTGAGGCTGGAGGATCACTTGAGCCCAAGAGCTTCAAGCTGCAATGAGCTATGATCATGCCACTGCACTCCAGCCTAAGCAACAGAGTGAGACTCTGTCTCTCAAAAAAAAAGAGAGGGAGAGACACAGAGAGAAAGGAGAGAGAAGAAATTTGCTTCTGCTAGATTGATATTTGCCTAGATTTTCTGACTCTTTATTTGACAATGGTTCCCTGTACAGTGTCTGAATTTCTGTATCATATTTATTAGATAGTTCACCACTCACCAATGCCAGTGTCTCGTGAGAACATGAGAGCCCTGATAATTACACATCTAAAGGATTCATTAAACTATTCTGAAACATGACGAGTCCCACTCTATAACATAAAATAAGGTACAGTGCATACATGCATGCCTGCTTATTTACTGGTAATATGGGTTTTACTGTGCACTTGTCACTCACTTTAAGTTCTCATTATTGTCCTGCCGGCCCTAATTCAGTGATGTATCATCTTCCTGCATTTGTCTAAATCAGTTCAGCAGCAGATAAATCAAAGCTCTTCCTGGCCTTTCCCTTCCAAGCTGTTCAAATCATCCATCTGACCATGAAAGAAAGGACATAATCACGTGCTTGGAAGAAGAAAATATCTGCATCAGCTCTGCAGGAAACCACTTCTGCAAGAAGATGTGCAAATATGCACGTGGCGTGTGTGTGTATGTGTGCACGCACACTTATGCATACACACTAAAGTCACACATCTTGGAGCAGATGCTGAAAGAAAAACATCAAAGTCACAAAATGTTACTCATTTTTTTTCTTTTAGAAAAGAGAAAAGCCATTTTTCTTCTTTTAAGAAGGCACTATGTGTTCAACATTTCAAAAGCCACAGAAGATCCTATTTTTATACCCTCACGAGCTGTAGGAGCTAAAAATTAATTGGTTCTTTAACTGGCAAGTCCTTTGACAGACAATATACCCCAGATTTCAGAGGTCTAATACATTTTTCTCTTTGTGGTTCAACAGAGGAAGAATCATAGGCAGGAAGACTTCCTGGGAAGACCTAAAGAAGGCAGTACCCTCTAGCCCCTTTCTTTGCTGTTCCTCAACCCACCCCCACTTTTTGATATTTCATTTTACTTTTTATTTTTTTCTGGCTTTGGAGATTTTATCTCTTCTTCTAGGATGTATGTTACTGAAAAATTAAAAAATGTCCAAAGCAAGGGCTGTGACCGAAGCACGGAGACTAAAGAGCAGATGGAGTTTCCACTATAGCCTCCAGCTGTCCTGCAAACACCTGCAGCTAAGAAAGGGAGATGTCCGCTCATTTCCCACATCCCTCTCAGGACAGGGGTTAGACCAGCTCCTCCCTCTACTGCAGAATACACTGTTGCTCTTACAGCATTTGCTGGCATGCCAAAAATGAAACCAGGACATTTGGCTTCTTTCACATTCTGCAGAGCATCATGCAAAACTTCATTTTTTTCCAGAAATAATAAAGTAAATGGACAGGAGTTTTCCCATGTTCTATGAGGGAGCAAAACATGCTTCTCTGCTGGGCGCGGTGGCTCACGCCTGTAATCCTAGCACTCTGGGAAGCTAAGGCAGGAGGATCATTTGAGCTCAGGAGTTCGAGACCACCCTGAGCAAGAGCAAGACCCCATCTCTATTTAAAAAAAATAGAAAGAAATTAGCTGGACAACTAAAAGAATATATATAAAAATTAGCCAGGCATGGTGGCCCATGCTTATAGTCCCAGCTACTTGGGAGGCTGAGGCAGGAGGATCTCTTGAGCCCAGGAGTTTGAGGTTGCTGTGAGCTAGGCTGACGCCACGGCACTCTAGTCCGGGCAACAGAGTGAGACTCTGTCTCAAAAAAAAAAAAAAAATGCTTCTCTAAACTGGTTTTGTGGTATCATTTGTGTCTAAGGTAGAATCTAAGTTGAGTGCTGTAAACTTTCTGGTAGGATTTTGAATTTCTCTGGGGGCAAAAGGTAGATGAATGGAGTTGTGTATTTGATTGTTTCAATTTATAATTTTATTAAAAATAGCACTTCTCTCCCCACTTTACCCATTTTTTTAACACAGTTTTTTCAGTTATGAACCTAACATTTTGAAAGTTGGTGGATAAAAATGATGTCATACATTTTCTTTAAAGTTTTCTCACACACATATACACAAACACATCACACAAACATACACTCTCTCTTACTCTGATTTTGGAGGGCCTTATTGATTCTATGTTTTCATCTATATTCCTAGGCTCATTACCTCTCTACTGTGGTGTGTGTGTGTGTGTGTGTATGTACGTATGCACTAATTCTCTGTCTTTTCTTGGTTGTCCTAAGAAATTACAACCTAATATTTCATTGGGGATCACCCAGAGAAGAGAAAAACTGGATAACTCTGAAGGTTCCTTTCCTCCTTTCATATGGTAGCTTAGGAGAGAGCTGGCCTAACACATCTGAGTTTGCACAGGAGAAGAACAAGCTGATAGAAGTCACTGGGTTCCAGAAGGTTCCTCTTTCAAACAAAGAACTTCTCTGATAAGAGAGCCCCTGAGATGCCATAATGACATAGATGTCACCTGCTTCTCCAGTCCCAAGTGTGCAGGATCAGGGTTCCTCTCTGTGAAACATTGGCCATGGTGCGTGCAGCCCACCTATGCCTAGCACTAGCCATGGGATGATAAGGCTTTGCGGGATTGTGTGCACCCTGCTATTCTCCACTCGTTAACTTTTCCTCGGTGAAATGTAACGTAGATTTTCATCACCAGTGGCTGTGGTGGTGGATTTCCTGATTCCTTCTTGCGTAACCTCTCCTATCTCTAGCTAGTGCCTCTTTACCTGACTTGCCTCAGGAGGGACCCCTCACAGTCTAGGGGAATGGTTTATAAACCATATTGTACAAGTTTCTCAGGCTAGTCCCAACGCAAACATCTTCATGGTGTTAATGTTCACATCACACAGTGACCTCGTTTCTGATTCCATTTTATGACAACGTCAGAAATGCACTTGCAAGTGGACCATCGGGGCAAGTCTTGTTCCTGTAAGAATGTGAGGGGTTATGAGCACAGAATTGAATAGGTAAGCAGTGTGGGTTTTGTCCTATCATAGTTATGTGCAGATTAAGAACATTTGACTCTGGCTACACAGATTTCTCCCCTTGTTCTCCCTTTCCCAGCTGGTTTTCTCTCCTTTCTTAAGGCAAACATATGTGTATTGGGAGCAGGGTGGGATGATAGAATGTGCTAGTAATGATCCTAATGTTATTTCAAATCATCAAAGCAGGTATTTGGAATACTCACCAGTTATTGCCTGTTGGATCTAACAATGAATACCAGGAGTATTTCAAGTAACCAGGCAGAATAGAAAGTCACAAAGTTATCACACATTCTCCTTTATATATATAACCCCAATTAAAAATACGACCTAGAACTGTCAAACATAAAAATAAAAATTAAGTAAGAGTTTGTGCTTTAAAAAAGTTTAAGTAGCTGAAATAAAAAAAAAGTTTAAGTAAAGATATTAGCAACTTGCCAAATATTTTATATACTAAAGGGAATTTAGGGAAACGGAATTTCTTATTCTTTATACGTTTCAGTGAAATCTTACAGCAGCACATGTTCCACACAATTTAGCTGGAGATCTCAGAGGATTCAGAAATATAATCATGGGAAGAGTGCTGTTCCGGAATAAAGTCTTGACAAGCAATGAAAAGAAAATAAATGGATTACAACAAGCATACTAAAAAGGGAAAATAATGTTAGATAAATTTCCCCAGGAAACTGGTGATAAAGAAATAGATTTTCAACTGTTTTTTTAATCTGCTTTTTTTTTATTTCCAAATAATATGTTCAGCTTAAAAAAAAGAGAGAGAGAGATAAAATCAAATAGAATTATTTGCCAGTTTATTTCAGGACAGCATAGTATTTTAGAATAACAATAACAAACAATAGTATATTTCAGGGCTGATTTATTAAGAGGCTCAAGTTTTAGGAATTGAAAAGAAGGGGTGGGGACAAAGGGCAAGGCACATTAATAATTCTTTGTAAGTAGCAGGCATTCCTAATGGGAAAATAATTTAATTAACATAAAAGCACTGAACGACTAGTGCTCCTTATCTGGCCTAGGACCCATGAACTTAATTATCACTAGTCATCATCACATTAGTTGAGGTTACATTTTAGAAACTATGGAAACTGTTTAATTTAAAAAAAAAAAAAGCCTTAGAGAAAAAGGCCAGTCTACTGCGTATAATCAGAATACATAATCACTGACAGGAGCCTAATTGCCTGCATTCTGCAGAGGGAATGTGATTGAACTTCAGTATTTACCAAGTTTGGACACAAAGTACCAGGTTAGAGACACCAAAATCCCAGCCCACAGTTTCACTTCTGCATGGTACAGCTGACATGGAGCACTGACACCTGCCAAACAGTGTTGAAGCCTCCAGCGGGGACTGGGAAAATGGGTGGGGAAGCACAGTTTATTTTCACTTTGAGAAGCGGAGATTTGGAACACAGATGTGATAGGCTCAAAAAATTCTCCACCAACAGGCACCACTGTTACTTCCCTGCAGCCTCGTTGAGAGCCAACCTGAAGGCCCCGAAGGGACCTCTGTTGTGGCCTTGGTTTAGAAATCACTGGTTGGATGGAAAGGACAAATGGAGAGAGTATTGAGGTGGGAGGTGCGCAAGGATAGATAAAGGAAGTATTTCTAGGATCTGGGGTGGAGCCAGATGGCTGAATGGAAACCTCCAGTGATCATCCCTCCACATGAACACCAAATTCAACAATTATCCACGCAAGCAAGCACCTTCAGAAGAACCAAAAATCAGGCAAGCAATCATACTGCCTGGTTTTAACATTATATCAAGGAAAGAGGCACTGAGGAGGACAGAAAAGTCAATCTTGCACTGCCTACACCACTGCTCCCTGATCCCCTGGCAGTTCTACACCAGCACACTGAGAGGAGAGAGAATCTGTGTGCCCACGGGAGGGAGAGTGAAGTGATTGCAGGACTTGGCATTGAAACTCAGGGCCACTCTGGCACAGGGGAACACAGCACAGGGCAGAATTCTGCCAGTGCCCATGGAGGGAGCATTTAGACCAGCCCAGCCAGAGAGAAATCCTCCCCTCAAAACCTGAGTTCCGGCTAGACCCACCAATGGCTGACAAAAAGCAGCCTGGGGTCTGGACTAAATTCATAGGGCAGTTGGGCCACAAGGCTGCAGTCCTTGGACAATTTCTGTGGCTGTGCTGGCTTGGAGCTAGTGGACTTGGGGTGCACATGACCTAGTGAGACACCAGCAGCAGCAGTCAAGCCAGTGCTTGTGTCACTCCTGCCCCAACTGCAGACAATGTGGCTCAGGGAGAGTCTTCTTGCACTTGGGGAAAGGAAAGGGAAGATTTCAAAGGACTTTGTTTTGCAACTTGGGTACCAGTTACAGTAAAATAAAGTATATGAAGCAGACTCCTGAAGGCCCTGAGTCTAGCCCTTAGCTCCTGGATGGCATTTCTGGACCCACCCTTGGCCAGAAGGAAACATGCTGCCCTGAAAGGAACGACCCAATCCTGGCAGGATTCACCACCTGCTGACTATAGCGCCCTTGGGCTTTGAACAAACATCAGAAGTAATCAAGCAACAGTCACCGTAGGCTTTGGCTGAGACTGGGCCAGTTTCGGGTGTGACCTGGTGCTGGTGTTCATGAGGGATTGCTCATGTCAGTCCTTACCCAACTCCAACAGCCCAGAACAGAGAGTGAGGGAAGAGTGAGAGACTTTGCCTGGTAATCCAGGGAATTTGCCCATATCTTACCCAAGTCCACCAAGGTGGTACCACCAGGAGTCTACAAAAGTCATAGCATTACTGGGCTTGGGGCACCCCTGTTGCTGACATGGCTACAGTGACCAAATACTTAGACTACAACATTCACTTGCCCTTGAGTATCTGGAAAGCTTTCTCAAGGACAAGTTCAAACAAGCTCAGACTGTGAAGATTAAAATAAACACCTAACTCTTCAATGCTCAGACATAAATAACATCCTCAAGCATCAAGAACATCCAGGAAAACACGACCTCACCAAACAAATTAAATAAGGTACCAGTGACCAATCCTGGAACAATGGAGATATGTAAACTTTCAGACAAAGAATTCAAAATAGCTGTCCTGAAGAAGTTCAGTGAACTTCAAGACAACACTGAGAAAGAATTCAGAAGCCTACCTGAGAAATTTAACAAAGAGATTGAAATAATAATAATAATAACAAGCAGAAATTCTGGAGCTGAAGAATTTAATTGACAAACTGAGAAAGGCATCAGTGTCTCTCAGCAGCAGAATTGACCAAGCAGGAAAAAGACTTAATAAGCTTGAGGACAGGCTATTTTAAAATACACAGTCAGAAGAGGAAAAAGAAAAAGAAATGGAGCATGCTTACAAGATCTAGAAAATAGCCTCAAAAGGACAAATCTAAGAGTTATTGGCAGTAAAGAGGAGGGAGAGAGAGAGAGAGATTGGGATAGAAAGTTTATTCAAAGTAATAATAACAGAAAAAATTTCAAACCTAGAGAAAGATATCAATACTCAGGTACAAAAAGGTCATAGAATGCCAAATAGATTTAACCCAAACAAGACTGCCTCAAGGCATTTAATAATCAAGCTCCCAAAGGTTATAGATAAAGAAAAGTTCCTAAGGGCTGTAAGAAAAAAGAAAAAAATAACATATAAAGGAGCTCCAATATTTCCAGCAGTAGACTTCCGAGTGGAAACCTTACAGCCAGGAGAGAGTGGCATGACATATTCAAAGTGCTGAAGGAAAAAAATCTTAACCCTAGAGTTTTATATCCTGCAAAAATATTCCTCAAACATGAAGGAGAATAAAGATCCTCCCAGACAAACAAAAACTGAAGGATGTCATCAACACAAAACTTATTCTACAAGAAATGCTAAAAGGAGTTCTTTAATCTGAAAGAAAAGGACATTAATGAACAATAAGAAATCTTCTGAAGTTATATAACTAATAACAGCAAGAATATTCTATTGCTATAATTGTGGTATATAAACCACTATATCTTGAGTAGGAAGACTAACAGACAAATCTATCAAAAATAACTACAACAACTTTTTCAGAGATAGATAGTATAAAAATATATAGATGGAAACAACAAAAAGTTAAAAAGCAGGGGGAGAGGGAGTTAAAGGGTAGGATTTCTTTTACATTTCTCCTTGATCCTTTATTTGTTTTCTTGTTTGTGTCATATGTTTAAAATAATTGGCTATAGAATGTTATTTGCAAGCCTATGGTAACCTTAAATCAAAAAACCTATAACAGATACAAAAAAAAATAAAAAGCAAGATATAAGCACACTATCAGAGAAAATAACTTTAAACAGAGGAAAACAGGAAGGAAGGAAGAAAGAGAGGACTACAAAATAACCAGAAATCAAATAACAGAATGGCAGTAGTAAGTCCTTACCTATCAATAATAACATTGAATGTGAATGGACTAAACTCTCCAGCCAAAAGATACAGAGTGGCTGAATGGATAGAAAAATAAAATTCAACTACATGTTGTCTGCAAGAAACTCACTTCACCTATAAAGACACATGTAGGCTGAAAATAAAGGGATGGAAAAAGATATCCCATACAAATGGAAACCAAAAAAGAGGAAGAGTAGCCACACTTCTATCAGGTCTAAAATATATTTCAAGAAAAAAACTGTACAAAGAGACAAAAGAGGTCATCATATAATGATAAAGAGGTCAATTCAACAAGAAGATATAACAATTCTAAATATACATGCACCCAACACTGGAGCACCCAGATATAAAAAGCAAGTATTTTCAGTGCTAAAAAAAGAGATAAATGCCAATACAGTAATTGCTGGAGACCCCAACACTCCACTTTCAGCATTGGACAGATCATCCAGACAGAAAATCAACAAAGAAACATTGGACTTAATCTGCACTATAGGGCAATGGACCTAATGGATATTCACAGAAAGTTTTATCCAACAGTCTCAGAATTCACATTCTTCTCCTGAGCTCATGGAATATTCTCAAGTACACACCATATGTTAGGCCACAAAACAAGTCTCAAAAAATTCAAAAATATGGAAATCATACCAAGTATTTTCTCTGACCACAATGGAATAAAACTAGAAATCAATAACAAGAGAAACATTAGAAAATTTAAAAACACATGGAAAATAAACAAGAGGTTTCTGAAGGACCAGTGGGTCAATGAAGAGATTAAGAAGGAAATTAAAAAATTTATCAAAACAAATGAAAATGAAAACACAACATATCAAAACCAATGTGACACAGTAAAAGGAGTAATAAGAGGAAAGTTCATAGCAATAAGTGCCTATATAAAAAAAGTAGAAAGGTTTCAAATAAACAACCTGACAATGCATCTCAAAGCACTAGAAAAACAAGAGCAAACCAAACCCAAAATTAGTAGAAGAAAAGAAATAATAAAGATCAGGGCAGAAATAAATGAAATTGAAACCAAAAAAAAAATACAAAAGATCAACAAAGCAAAAAGATTTTTTTCAAAAAGATAAACAAAATTGACACAGCTTTAGCCAGACTAAAGAAAAAAGAGAAAAACCCAAATAAATAAAATCAGAGATGAAAAAGACATTACAACTAATACTGCAGAAATCCAAAGGATCATTAGAGACTACTATGAGCAACTGTATGCCAATAAATTGGAAAAACTGACAGAAATGGATAAATTCATACACACATACAACTACCAAGATTGAACCAGGAAGAAATTGAAAACCTGAATAAAACAACAAAACATAATGAGATAGAAGCAGTAGTAAAAAATCTCCCATCAAAGAAAAGCCCAGGGCCCAATGGCTTCACTGCTGAATTCTAGCAAGCATTCAAAGAATAATACCAAATCCATTAATATGTAAACTATCCAAAAAAATCGAGAAGGTAATACTTCCTAACTCATTCTATGAGGCCTATATTATCACTGACATCAAAACAAGACAAAGACAAAACAAAAAAAGCAAACAATAGGCCAATATCTCTGATGAACATAAATGCAAAAATCCTCAACAAAATACTAGCAAACCGAATTCAACAACACATTAAAAAGATTATTCATCATGATCAAGTGGGATTCATCCCAGGGATGCAAGGATGCTTCAACTTATGCAAATCAGTGTGATACATCATATCAACAGAATGAAAGACAAAAACCATATGAGCATTTTAATTGATGGTGAAAAATCATTTGATAAAATTCAGCATCCCTCCATGATAAAAATTCTGAAAAAACTGGCTATAGAAGGAACATACTTCAACACGATAAAAACCATATATGACAGACCCATTGCTAGTATCATACTGAATGGGGGAAAACTAAAAGCCTTTCCTCTAAGATCTGGAACAAGATAAGAATGCCCACTTTCACCACTGTTATTCAACATAGTACTAGAAGTTCTAGCTAGAGCAATCAGACAAGAGAAAGAAATAAAAGGCATCCAAACTGGAACGGAAGAAGCCAAATTATCCTTGCTTACAGATAATATGATCTTATATCTAGAGAAACCTAAAGATGCCACAAAAAAAAAAACTATTAGAACTGATAAGCAAATTCAGTAAAGTTGCAGGATACAAGAGCAACATACAAAAATAAGTAGCATTTCTATATGCCAATAGTAAATAAGCTGATAAAGAAACGAGGAAAGTAATCCCATTTATAAGAGCTACAAATAAAATAAAATATCTAGGAATAAACTTAACCAAAAAAAGGTGAAAGATCTCTATAATGAAAACTATAAAACATTGATGAAAGAAATTGAAGAGGACACAAACAAATAGAAAGATATTCCATGCTAATGGATGAGAAGAATCAATATTGTTAAAATGTCCATATTACTCAAAGCAATCTACAGATTTAATGTAATCTCCATCAAATTACCATAGACATTCTTCACAGAAATAGAAAGAATAATCCTAAAATGTATATGGAACCACAAAAGACCCAGACTAGCCGAAGCCATCCTGAGCAAAAGGGACAAAACTAGAGGAATCACGTTACTTACTTCAAATTATATTGCAAAGCTGTAATAACCAAAACAGTATGTTACTGGCACAAAAACAGACTTATAGACCAATAGAACAGAATAGAGAATCCATAAATAAATTCACACATCTATAGTGAACTTATCTTTGACAAAGTTGCCTAGACCACACAGTAGGGAAAGGACAGTCTCTTCAATAAATGGTGCTGGGAAAACTGGATATCCATATGCGGAGGAATGAAACTAGACCCTTATCTCTCACCATATATAAATATCAAACAAAAATGGATTAAAGACTTAAATCTAGGACCCAAAACTGTGAAATTACTAAAAGAAAACATTGGGCAAACACTTCAGGACATTGGTCTGGGCAAAGATTTCTTGAGTAATACTGCCAAAGCACTGGCAACCAAAGTATAATTGGACAAATGAGATCACATCATATTAAAAAGCTTCTGCACAGCAAAGGAAATAGTCAAAAAAGTGAAGAGGCAATGCATAGAACAGGAGGAAATATTTTCAAACTACCCATCTGACGTGGAATTAATAACTAGATTATACAAGGGTTGTCCAGAAAGTACCCAGCCATTGTTAATATAACAAGCATTCTTGTTACATGGCTGGATACTTTCCACACAACCCTTGTATAAGGAGTTCCAACAACTCAATAGAAAAAAATCGCATAATCTGATTTAAAAATGAGCAAAGGATCTGGATAGACATTTCTCAAAAGAAGACATACAAATGGTATGAAAAAATGCTCAACATCATTAGTCATCAGAGAAACGCAAATCAAAACTACAATGAGATATCATCTCATCCCAGTTAAAATGGCTTTTGTCAAAAAGACAGGCAATAACAAATTCTAGTGAGGATGTGGAGAAAGGGGAACCCTTATATACTGTTGGTGGAAATGTAAATTAGTGCAACCACTATGGAGAACAGTATTAGGTTCCTAACAAAACTAAAAATAGGTGGCTCAGGCCTGTAATCCTAGCACTCTGGGAGGCTGAGTCTGGAGGATCTCTTGATCTCAGGAGCTCAAGACCAGCCTGAGCAAGAGCGAGATCCCATCTGTACCAAAAATAAAAAAAATTAGCCGGGCATGGTGGTGCATACCTCTAGTCCCAGCTACTCAGGAGGCTGAGGCAAGAGGATCACTTGAGCCCAGGAGTTTGAGGTTGCAGTGGGCTATGATGCCATTGCATTCTACCTGGGACAACAGAATGAGACTCTGTCTCCAAAAAAAAAAGAAAAACACTAAACTAAAAATAGAACTATCCTATGACCCAGCAATCCCATTGCTGGGTATATATGCAAAAAAGGGGAATTCAGTATATTGAAAAGGTATCTGCACTCTCACGTTTATCACAGCACTATTTGCGATAGCCAAGATTTGGATTCAACATAAGTGTCCATCAGTGAATAAATAGATAAAGAAATTGTGTTATGGAATATTATACAGCCACAAAAAAGAATGAAATTCTGCCATTTGCAACAACGTGGATGGAACTGGAGAACGTTATGTAAAGTGAAATATGCCAAGCACAGAAAGACAAATCTCACATGTTCTCGCTCATATGTGGGAGCTAAATATAAAAAACAATTGATCTCATGGAGACAGTAGAATGATGGTTACCAGAGCCTGGGATAGGTAGCGGGGAGAGGGGGATTAAGTGGGGCTGGTTAATGGGTCCAAAAATATAATTAGATAGTTATACAGAATGAACAATATTTGATAGCACAACCAAGTGACTATAATCAACAATAAGTTAGGGTATACTTTGAATTAACTAAAACAGTGGAATTGGAATGTTCCTAAAACAAAGAAATGATAAATTCCTGAAGTGATGGAAAGCCCAATTACCCTGATTTGATGAATTCACATCATATGCCTGTATCAAAACATCACATGTACCCTATAAACATATACAACTATTATATACCTATAATAATCAAAAATTTTTGCAAAGGGAGAAAAGTTAGCAGGGAAAAGTATTTTTAAAACCATCTGTTGAAGAGAAATGGCCTCGGTGTCACTATCCTACCATGACAGAAAGCCTTGTAGCCCACATTCAAGATGTTGGTTGTCCCCCTGAAACCATTAGGTAGTCACTGAAAGGTTTATGTGATGTGACTCTCTCTCTGATGATTTACTGGATGTGAAAATAGATTCTTGAAAGCATAAAGTCTTTCCACAGATGTGCCACTGGAATCCTTCCATGTTTCGTGGATGGCTGAGAAGCCAAGGCTGCCATCCCTTTAGTCAGCGTAACATGTGCTGCTTGTGGAAGATAACACACCCACAATAGATGTTAGCAAGTACATCAGGGCTCCAGAAATAGGACCAGAGGAACAGAGTCCATCTGGATGTCACTGCCATGCACGATTCAGAAAATCAGACACAACTGTGATAATGGCCACCGATCCATTAGAAGCCCGTCTGCATCAAGACCACGTTACAGGCAATGTTGCAGAGCAGCAGCAATTACCCCGCAGGAGTAATTCTGGCCTCACTCTGAGCATTCCCCCCTCCTCCAATACCGTTTTAGTAACACAGCAAGTACAAGATCTTCTCAGTCCCTCTTCAAATCTGGCTCCCCCATTTACCTATGGTCCGAAAATAGGAATTTTCATAAAAATTGAAAACTACTTTTCTGAAAAATGGAAGAATCAGAAAAATAAAATTCTTAAATTATAGGCTTCCCCTTTCAAATTCAAACTAATTAACAGTAATTCCGTAACAAAGTTGCAGAATCTAGTAAGTACCACAGAGAACACCCTATGCGAGTTTTGAGCAGAAAAACATACAGGTGTATGCATGACCTCTTTAGACAGTATTGAGAACCAGATACTTGGCATATAAGAGGGTATGACAAATTTAACCTATTCATTTGAAATCATTATCGTAGTTTGGAGAGTGGAAAGAGAAGTAAAGTAGAAAGGGTCATAGAGTTTGGCTGTGGTTTTCAGTAGGGGATGCTTTTGCCCCGCAGGGGACATTTGGCAATGTCTGGGGACGTATTTGATTCTCACAGCTATAGGAGGAGGGGTGCAACTAGCATCTAGAGGGCAGAGTTCGGTGATGCTGCTAACCCTCCCGCAATGCGCGGGACAGCTCCCCACAAGGAATTATCCAGCCCAAAGTGTCGACAGTGTCAAGTTTGAGAAATTCTGAGTTAGACAGAATATGTATGCCATTATATAGTGGAATATCTGTTTTGGGGGGATTTTTGATTTGTTGGATATATAATATGAGTGACTTTGCTGCAAGACCACTAGCAGGTAGTTGAGTAATCCTGCCAACATTTATACTAACCCCAATGGCTCTATCCTACAGGATTTTAAAGGACTCAAATTCCTATACCAACATCAGATTAAAAACCTGAAAGATTGCTTAGCCCAGTGCTATGGATGCTGCCCAGAAATAACATAAATGGATATACCAACAAGGACAGAAGAGAAAGAAGATCTGTCAGACTTGTCTCAGATATGATATTTATCCTACAGTTACAAATTAAGAGGTGAAAGGGTGGAGAAAGAGCCCATCATTGTCTGGACACATTTTTCCAAATAGTATAATATTTATAGTTCTCTGCAAGTAACCTTTTGCTTGGTAGATAGCAAAGTTTGTGCAGCATGCTGAGTCTGTCATTAAACATTTGCCTGAAGATTTGAGTGGTAACATCAGTGACAGGGTTTCCTAAACATGTCACATTTCCTCTGCCTGTCACGAAGAATTATAGCTTCTGTGACTCACTATAATAGCAGCTATTTGTGATATTTTAACCTAATGTACAGCCTCAGAAGAGAAACAACAGAAACAATAAAACATCTGCCAGGAACTTGCTTGAAGGAAGGGATTCTGAGGATTACGAAGCTTCCAAATTAAAAAGCAAAAGCTTGAGTGTCAAATACTAAAGCATCTTTGTCCGTTAACTTTCCTGTAATTTACGTCTTGATTGTGGCCACATCCCAAAGGGAAAAATTCTAATTCACCTATGTTGGCTTTATTTGGTAAAACCATAGGCAAAGCCAGAAAACACAAAGAGCCTAATTTTGTTTTTCTACCTTCATGGGATGAAGTACAGTCAAATGGTGGGGGGGAAGAACAGTGCAATCAAATACAAACGATTTCCTTTAATGAGAGTTTTATTCTTCTGTGTAGAGTCTTGCCATGCCTTGGTTTCTGTTTTGTGGCAGGAAGGCAGGGTGGCAGGGGAATTGGCTGTTTTCTTTTTTTTTTAAATGAGAAACCCAGTGTCAAAACCATCGTCGGGATTTCTCCTTTCTTCTCCTCCAGCCTATCAGAGTCGAATGTTCGCAACAGGCTCAAGAGCAACGAGCACCAGCTTTGTAAAGACCAAATCGACTAAACAAAATAAACCGTGTCATTTCATGCTAATTCAAAGACTCACTCCAACTGCTGTGTGAGGAGGAAGCCAAGAACTGAGCTGCAACCCAAACACAAACACCTCGCGCTGCCAGCAAACAGCTAATGCGGCCTCCCATTACACAGAGCTTTCAAAATGTTTTAAGCATTGATGAATACATCATTTTGGAAGGAGTTCAAACATATGCGGCATTAAGTCTACAAATGTATCTTTCTTACAAAAGTAATCCCACTTGCCTTTGAATGTGAATGAGGAAATGGAGCACTGGAGTGGAAGCACGTAACTGGGGCGCCATCGTACTTTGCTCACCCGCAATGCTGCTGCACTTAGCTGCTGTGGCCGCATTAGAGCATCTCTCCTCCACGGGTCTCCCTTTCAGAAAAAAAGTCTCACCGTCAGCAACGGGAGATACATTGGAAACCTCCATAGAGTGCTCCGTGCTATATCATAAGCTTCGGTGACAAAGACACGTGTTCAGTTTTAAAAACTCACTTTTGAAGGAAGTGAAGGAATGAAGGAAAGTTGACCCTTCCTTCCCCCGCCCCCCCAATAGAAAGGACGATGTGGAGATTAAAAATCCCCTTTGTGCCCATGTGTAGGAAGGTATAGAAAAATCCACAGAGGCTGTGGAACATAGTAAACAGGCACCAGATACCACCCATTTGCAAAAATAATGCTGCCCCTAAAAGTAGAATTGGCCACACAAGAATTGGTGTAACGAAAATATCCCCTCGTGGAGGCCTGAGCACTTATCAATACCAGGCTCGTCTGAAACAGTTCGGTGTAAGCTGAACTCCGGCTGACTCAGCCTAGACCTAGGCAATTGGAGCTGCTCTCCAGACTCAGATGAACCCAAGAAGGCCTTCTGCCCAAAGGGCTCTAACTGGCACCCCTAAAGCCAGTGGGAAGACCACAGCCAGGGCCCCGGCTGGAACTGGGGAAGCCAGTCAGGTTAAGCTAAGGGCTACTCGTGCAATAGGAAGAGTGAGCATTTCGAATTATGTCCCTACCAGCCGCGTGCCTGTTTTCTCTCGGCTCTAAGTCCGCACTTCTATCCTTTGCTCTGTGACCCGAGGCTGGAGCGCTGCACATTGGCTTCTTATTAGGCAACAGGAGGCACAAGAATGAAATTGGAAGGTGGGAGGCGGTAAGAAGGACTTCCTTCCTATTCCTCCTGTTCTGGCCAGCGTCACTCGAGCAGGGGTTGTGGGCTCCCACTCCCAGCACATGGCCACAGCCCCCAGCTTCCTGGGGCACTCTCAGACCAGCTTTGCAGCCTCGGTCATGTGGCTCCTCAGAAATCTGAACACCAGCTGGGTGGCACTTACATTCCAAGCTCCTAGTTCTGGGCAACTCTACCGCTTTCCTTTAGTTTGCCTCAGTTCCAAGGGTGGTGACTATTTCCTGTTATTATCTCGGTGTGCCCTTTTTACTCTTTCAGCCCACTAACACTGTGTAATGAGTTCTCCATACTAAACCCTGACTCTTAGCAATTCCTTGCACCACACAAGGTATCCCGTTCTTCTGGCTGCATCCTGACCTATGTGGTAAACCATGGTGGAAGGTGGAGTTTGGGAGGAAGGGCGGCGGGGAGGTGAAGGGAACCTGGTCTATAGAGAGGTCTGTTTTCCACGTGCTGTAGGATCGATTAGAAGCAAGGATCTAGACCTGTAGTGTCCAACTGGGTAGCCTTTAATATATGGCTAGTGTGACTGAAGGAATGAATGCAAATTATTTTTTGCTACTCAGTTTGGTTACTGAAAAACTCTTTAGTGCGTTTGGAACAACATGAGAGAGTGAATCCACTTCTTTAACTGCAAGTTTTATGAAATCTAAATAGATCATCCCAGACAAAAAGTTAGCATAGGAATAGATATGCTAGCAAGTATAAAGTTTATGCTCGATTTTATACTTTGAATTTAAAAAATAATGTAAATAAATACCTCAATAATTTTTTACAATGATTATATGTTGAAATGACACTCTTTTGAATATATTGCATTAAATTAAATGTATTATTAAAATTAATTCACCTTTTTTTTTTACTTTTTTAATGTGGTTACCAGAAATTTTAAAATGACATCTGTGGTTTGCATTGTATTTTTATTGAAAAGCACTGCTCTAGGCTCTTGTTCTTCATACCTTCCGTGTCTAGTTTCTCCATCCAAACACATTGTATTCATTACTGTTTATTTGGTAGCAAGTAACGAAAACCAACCCAGGAGAGCTTAATAAAAACAAATTGTAAGATACTGAGATAGCAACAGCAAGCAGAGTTGAAACCTGCATGAAGAATAGCAATATAAAAACATCTGAAAACAGAGTACTGGCCTGAAGTTTGGCACCAAAGGACTCAACCTCTGTGTGTTTCCTAACTTCCCAACGTGTTACTGTTTGGCCAGATGGCAAGTCAAATAAATAACCGCAACACACAAATGAACAGTAAAAGCCAGATAAAAGAATATCCCTCTAAATTCAATCTAACAGTTGCAGATAATTAGCTTATGATGTCTGAGTCATTCAATATGCTTTCAAATTTCACAACAAAGACATCCACATGATGACGACTCATTTGTTATAAGTCAAGGTTCACTGGTAAAATGAGAGCAAGGATTCTAGATTTGAGGTTGTGGAGAAAGAAATATAAAAAGATAGCATCAGCAATTATACCATACCCTTAAATTGTACATTTCTACGTATTTCCACAAGACAGACTTCCTATTAATGTTGTCTCTTTTCTAATTATAAGCTAAACTACTTTGCATACAGCAGTTTTCTATGTTACAGCCAATATGTCTCCATTATAATTTTTTAACTTCTGTAACAACCTAAAGACCAATCAAGTAATATGCAAATGCTTATCAAATGTCTGCTATGAAACAAAACACTGGGTGAGGTGATAGAGGTGTTAAGGAGGTAACAATGTCTTCTTGGCAAGAAAATTGCAAATGAGAGAGAAAATATAGAATACTACAACTTTGGCTCTGGAAGGGACTTTGGAGGTCACCTGATACAATCTTCTAGTTGGTGGATAATTTAATCCCTACAATTCTCCCCCAGAGTGTTCAGCTTCTGCTGAAAGCTGCTTAAATAGGGAAAGAGAATTTACTACCTAGAGAGCCCATCTACTCCATTTTTGTACTGCTTTGATTTTTATTAAGATCTTTATGCTAAATCAAAAATTGCACCCTTATAATTTCTACTCACTGGTCTTCTTTCTGTCTTCCTCTACAAATAATACCCTTTCAAATATTTAAAGTCCCCTATCCTATCCCCATTGTTTTTTTTTATTGACAGCATTGCCATTGGATGTTTAGTAAAGGGGGAGAAAAGAGCACCCCCTTGTGAAATACACTTAGAAAATAGAGCATATTATAATCCTGGCTCAAAAACACACTTTTTATTTTATTTATGCCAGAAGGATTCCAGCAGTAAGAAAACCTACCTCCCTGCACCATACCAAGCATTTTTCAAACCCACTTGAGCACAAAAATCTGATTTTTCCCAATTTTACCCTATTAACATCACATGGAATTACAGTTCAGTAGAAAATTTATCAATTTATTCACTCATTCAACAAATACTCCTTAAGCACATATTTTGCACCAGGCTTTGTGATACGTGCTGGAATCACTACAGTAGATAAAACAGAAATGATTCTTGACATCCCAGAGCTTAAAGCCTAGTGTGAGGGATGACCAATTAAATGAGCAATAACATAAAAAGTTAACATAGGAATTGTTGGAGAAGTGCAGTTTTATGGGAACACACTTGGATACTGTTGCTCCAGGCTCAACAGTCTCCGATCTTTCCATGGTTCTTTGTACAGAAGGGTTTCCAGATTCTGCCTTTCTGGTCGT
The DNA here is from genome assembly GCA_963574885.1 of Lepilemur ruficaudatus. NCBI lineage: Eukaryota > Metazoa > Chordata > Mammalia > Primates > Lepilemuridae > Lepilemur > Lepilemur ruficaudatus. Next base: position 71,677 of record CAUYRT010049592.1, read on the forward strand.
TGCCCTTTGCCGGTTCTAGTTTGTCAATGTCCCTCAGAAAGAGCCCCCAAACTGAAAGCAGTACTCCAGGACTGTGACCAGGCAAGTCTCAGGCAAGACGATGTCTTCCTTTGTTCTGGACATTGAATTTCTATTGATGCAGCCTTCTATACAAATAGAAAACACTAAAAATAACAATAACAATAAAAGAGAAACTACCTTATTATAATAAAATAAGAGATATTCCAAGAAAGTTCTTTATACTAATTACCAATTATTAATAAATGATAGACCAAAGAAAGCTTGTTTTCATTGTGAGGGACTAGATAAGGCTTTAAGAAATATTTGAGTTGAATCTTCATAAGAGAAAAGAATTTGCTTAGGGAATGTCTTCAGACTGTTCACAGAAACATAAAAACTAAATGAGATCCAGGAAACTCAAACTTAACCATGGCCCCCATAAGCTGCTTAGAAACACTGAAAACAAACTCGAAGTTCAGAATAAAATTCCCAGCATCTTATCATAGATTCAAAGCTTTACAATGAAAACAGATGGCATATTTAGAGGATTCATGTTTAGGTTGGCATTGACTGACCTTTCAGATGTCTTTGGGAGATCAAAGAATCTGCCTTCTCTTACCTAATGAAAACTAGCAGTGAGTACAAACTGGGATTCCTCATCTTGGCAGTGGTTCAGGATGGGAAAGGAACACTCAGAAGTCATTGGTACCAGCATAACTAGGAGAATGTGTGTGCAAGGAACAGAGACCTTTAACTAACCTTAAAGAAGTGGCCCTTTTATATATTAAGATAGCATCACAACTAACGTGTCACTACTATCAACAAGTGAAAACAGCCCTGAAGGTCAAATGTGAAACAGACTCAGACAGGGAATATTGCAGAATGTCCACATATCCCTCTGGAACTCTTGGCAGTAACCAGTATCATGCTTGTTAAAATCTTCCCTGGAATTTGCAAAGGAAAGAATAGACAATTCAATCCACTCTGCTCCTCTTTTGGCCCTGGTTAAACTGTAGAGGATATTCAAAGTAATGGCTGGGATATATTTTTTATTATTACTATTATCATTCTAGTTTTCATTCCTCCCTGCCTCCTGTCTCCCCCATTAGCATGGATAATTGAGAGCTGGCATTTAAATCGGTAATATTGAACACTAATAGCCTCATCCTATTGCTACCTCCTGACCTCACACCAACTGACTGTACCTGGTAACTTTGGAGGACACTAATGTCCTAATATCATAATTGGCCACAACTTATTGGTTACACATGAGAGGCCCTACTCTGTTTACTTTTAATTTGAGTTTCAGAAATGGTTCTATTCATCATCATCAATGGAGAATTCACAAGGGCAAATTAAAAGCTATATGCCAAACACCTTGATGAAACCGAAAATTTTAAACAATCATCTGGAAGGGTTTTCTATACCCAGTTAAACCTTCAAAAATGTGGGCACTTCTGCATAGCTGACTGCATTTTTCATATTTAATTCAGTTGTTTGACCACAGCATTTATTTACATTTCCCTAGTTAAATATGCTAATAATTTAAATTAGCTGTGAAAATGACCAGGAGCAGCCAGGTATACTTATTTCCTTCCATTTATTTTACCTGCTAGGATAGAAATATAGAAGAAGGAAGGAAGGAAGGAAGGAAGGAAGGAAGGAAGGAAGGAAGGAAGGAAGGAAGGAAGGAAGGAAGAAAGAAAGGAAGGAAGAAGGAAGAGGGAGAAAGGAGGGAAGGAAAGAAGGAAAGAATTGGTGGAGGCTGATAGAAGAGAGGTAGATTGGAAGAATGACAAAAGGAAGAGAGAAAGAGGGCCCACAAGCAACATTCAGAGAAAAACTTTTGTCACAGGTCTGACACATACATGGTAGGTGCTACAAAACCTGTATTCATTTTTTCTGTGTACTTGTTCATTTAATTGATGAGATTTTCTGTTGAACTTTTTTCTATGTATGAGTCAGTAATATTATACAGATATAAAAGAAGATGAGAGTTATTATCTTGCCCTTAGATAACTGAAAAGTGAAGTGTTGGAATTTTTTATCCCTACGTGATAAGCGGAATAATGGCCCTCAAAGATCTCCAGGTCCTAATTCCTGGGAGCTGTGAATGTTATTAATACCTTATATGAAAAAAAGAGTTTTTGTAGATATGATTCAATTAAGGATACTGAGATGAGATTATCCTAAATTATCCAGGTAGGCCCTAAATGCAGTCACAAGCGTTTTTATAAGAGGAAGGGAAAGAGTGATATGGCTGCAGACAGAAGAAAAGAAGGGCATGTGACCAGGAAAGCAGAGATTGGAGAGATGTGAACACAGGCGGAGGAATGCCAGCTGGAAGGATCTAGGGACAGGTTCTTCCCGAGAGCCTCCAGAGGCAGCGTGGCCCTGCTCACACCTTGATTTCAGCCCAGTGAAACTGATTTGGGGCTTCTGGTCACCAGACCTGTAAGAGAATGCATGTGTGGCATTTTAAGCCACTAAATTTGTGGTACTTTGTTACAGTAGTGATAGAAAACTAACCCACCCACATTAAAAAAGAAGAAGAAGAAGAAAGGAAAAGGTAAGCAGTAGCTTCAAAACAATTCCAAGCTGCCAAGTATCCCTTAGCGGAGAGGTTCTCCCCAGATCCTCAAGCGACAGATTCCACAAGTTCCCAACACACCTACCTCCAGACCCAAAGGACCACTCATTTCACCCTGGAAAAATAGCCAGTGCAGACAGCCTATCAGCAGTGAAAAATGGTAAAGGTGAATTGAATGTATAAATACTGAGATGATACAGAATACATTTTCAAAGACCACGAGTCAGGAAAGATGAAATACCACCAAAAAGTTATGAAACAATGAAACTTAAGAAAGGACAGAGAAATGAGTGAAGAAAGAAATGTTCAGTGAATGCAAGACACAGGCAAAGAAAACATCTGAGCATAATTATGCTCTGGATAGGTACTGATCAATAATTCTAAAGAAATTTCCAATTTCCTTGTGATATCCTCCCTAAGGGTGGATCAGATTTTCCTTTTTATCTTCTCCACAATGCACTGAAATGGGTAAGTCAGTGATTGAAAGCTAGCTAATTAAAATGCACTGGGAAAAGTCAAAATGCTGTGCAGCTCGCCACTGGAGTTTTCAGTAGGAGTAAAGATGCCTGGATTTGAAACAAATCATTTTACAGAAAAGAAGGGTTATTTCCTGCAATAAATCCCCATCAGGACGAATTCTCCCGGATGCCAGCTGTAGTGATGGATGATGCTCTCCAGGCTGGCTGCGTGGATTGGATTTGGATGGGCCACCAAAAGTGCAGATGCGTATCTGAAACTTATCTGAACAAGCCAAATCTCAGGGGCTTGCAAAATTATGCTGGCATTCTTTCAAGATTAGTCTCTCTTGTGAGATGGCTGGCACTGTAGCTTGGGGACTTGGCTATATGTCCAGTGAGGATGGATTTTTTTCCTTCACATTTTTTGGCATCCCTGGTATAGGAAAAATAAAACATATGTGTGCACAGACATACATAATCAAGCAAAGTGAAAACTACATTACTAAGATTTTAAAACTACCAGCACATTCTTACTGAGATCCTACTGCATGCCTTATGGTTCTTTCTCAAAAAGAATTTAGAATCAAGTTAGGGAAACAAAAGTCATTTTATACATTCTTATAATATTTATAAATATTAAAGAAACTCCTCAATTACAAATGGTCAAAAAGGGAAATAATACTGATCATTTGAGAAGTATTTTTAGCAACTGTACAACTTAAACCAGACTGTAATGAAACTAAAATGCAGTAGTCAAAAAAAAGACCCACTTATGCTAAAAAGAATAATTATTAATGCCTACTGTGTGCTAAGCACTGTTTGAAAACACGTTATTTCATTTAATTATTTCAACAACACTATATAGGTAAGAATCTGGATCCTCATCTTACCCATGAGAAAAGCCAAGATAGGGAAAGCTAAATTTCCCAAACTTACGTAACCAATACAAAACAGAAACAAGATCGAAACCCAAGACTCAAAAAAAATCTCTTGATCAATATTCTTTCCAAGTGTTTTTTTGTCATTAATGTTTGTCTGGATGTAAAATCATGGTAAGTAGTTATTTCTGATAAATAAAATATGAGTGCAGTAGAGATTTGAAGGAAATGAAAAAAAAAGAGACTAGTTTTTGTTTCTTATGGAATAGCAGTCACAGTCTCCATTCAAGAAGCATGATCTTTGGGAAGAATCATCTTTTCTCTTAAAAAAAAAAAAAAAAAAAAAAAACCCTGTACCATTCTCTTTTCTTAAATATGTTTTTCTTTGCTAAACAGATAACACTTTTCCTTCCTGGGGACATAAAATAAGAAAGTCCAGCTTTAGCATTGCGCTTGCTGTATTTGTTTTGTTTGTCTTAGATTTTGTGGCATCAGAGTGTTTTAAGGACATTCTTTGTGTACTTCTGAGGACATGCTAAGAGGTGAGAGTTGATTTTGCAGCATTAAATTCCTTTGCATTTGTATCCACTTCTATTGCTCCTGTAACCAATTACCACAAACTTAGTGGCTTAGGACAACACAACAGTATTATCTCACAGTATCTGTAGGTCACAAGTCTAGGCTATCTGGGCTGGTTTCTGCTCAGAGCATCACAGGGTCAAAATCGAAATCAGCAGGCACTCGTTCCTTTCTGGAGGCTCTGGGAATGGTTCAGCTTCCAAGATCATTCAGATAGCAGGCAAAACCCAGTTCCACGTTGCTAGTGGACTGAGGCCCCCTGTTTTCTTACTGGGAGATGGTGGGGGTGGGGACAGTTGTTTCTCAGGCCCTAGAGACTGCCCACATTTTTTGGCTCATGGCTGGGTCCCTGCAACTTCAAAGGTCGAGTCCTTCTCACACTGCTCATGTCACTGATGTGCCCTGTCCCACCTTCACTCCTCGGCTACTTCCTCTTCCACCGCATCACTCTGACTTGACTCTTCTGCTTTCCTCCCTCTTCTGCTGAAATTTTCAAGGCTCATGCGATTATATTGCGTCCACTCAGATAACCCGGGCCAATCTCCCTATTTTAAGGCCAGCTGATTAGTAACCTTAATTCCATCTGCAAAGTCACTTCCCTGTAGTACCTAGATTAGTGTTTGATTGAATGAAGGGGGAATCTGGGGATACAGCTTTAGAATTCTATCATATGCATTTATCAGCTATTTTGTTCATAGTAAATATTTTATTTTATTAATAACATACACTTAATTGTACCCAGCAGCACTATTTGGTTTCCCTTTCTTCCTACTGCACACTCTCTTCCACTGTCCTAGCTTTAGGAAGACTGAAATCCCTTCTATAAATATAGGGCATGAGTTTTGGAAAGATAACGTCTCTAATAATCAGGGAAATGCAAATCAAAACCACAATGAGATATCACTTAACTCCAATGTGAATGGCTTTCATCAAAAAGTTCCAAAACAACAAATGTTGGCATGGATCCGGAGAGATAGAAATGCTCATACACTGCTGGTGGGACCACAAACTAGTACAACCTCTATAGAAAGTAATATGGAGATACTTCAAAGAGCTACCAATAGAATTACCATTTGATCCAGCAATCCCACTACTGGGCATCTACCCAAAGGAAAAAAAGACATTCTGTAAGAAAGGCATCTGTACTCGAATGTTTATAGCAGCACAATTCACAATTGCAAAGATGTAAAAACAACCCAGGTGCCCATCAATACATGAGTAGATTAATAAAATGTGGTATATGTATACCATGGAATTCTACTCAGCTACAGAAAACAATGGTGAACTAACATCTCTTGTATTATCCTGGATGGAGCTAGAACCCATTCTTCTAAGTGAAGTATCACAAAAATGGAAAGCAAGCACCACATGTAGTCACCATCATCAAATTGATACTAACTGATCAACACTTATATGCACATATGAAAGTAATATTCATCAGGTGTCAGGCAGGTGGGAGGGCAGAGGAGGGGATGGGTATATTGCATGCTGTCTGGGATTGGGCACACTTATAGCTCTGACTAAGGCGGTGGGAAGGCAATATATGTAACCTAAACTGTTTGTACCCTTGTAATATTCTCAAATTAAAAAAAAAAGAAAGTCCTCAAAAACAGTTGTTATTATCAAATAAAAAATTTTTAAGGCAGGTATGTTAGAGAAAATGCAACTTTTAAAAACCAGCTTCTACCTTAATTTCCAGGTAATTTCCTTTTCGTAATTACTTAAATAACTCCGTCAATTCTTTACTCTATGTTCTTATTGAAGCCTATTTAAGTGCTTCTACTCAGGGAAAATGCTTGCTGTTTTTAAAAATCCCTCATTCTAAATCTGTTAGTTAATTTTCTATATAGGAGGCAAGAGGAATTTCTGTGTTCAAAGTACTTAATATTTGAATAATCCTCTTTGGTCCTTTCTTTACTTCTAAAGTCACCCCTGATAATGGTGAAGAAAAAATTACTCTGACAAAATTCTTGCCAAGTTCCAATTATTTATGAGGGTATTGGTGGCCCTGCTGATCTAGAGTGTAGACCTTTCACATGTTAATAGTTCTTGGGGTATAATACCCCCTCAATACACAGGTATTCAAGAAATAATCCCAGTTCACTGCTCTAAAAGAACCTCCCTTCAGCCACTAATCAGTTTAGCACATAATTAAAAGAGCTTTAAAAATCATCAGTCATCTTGCTTAGGGTGAGTAATAATTTATGCCAAGGGAGTTGAAAAGAATGCCGATTTCATTTATTTTATCTCCTGGGAGAGAAGGTAGACTGATAAAACCCTGTGCAAGATGGTAAATTTTTAAACTTATTCAGAAGGCTAAATTAAAACAGCAGACACATTGATGATTTGTGAATATTCTTTAATCTCTCTATGCCCTCCTTTTGGGGGGAAAAAATTTTTACATAAATACAACACTGCCTCCCAATTCTTCTTCATTTGTGCTGCTGGTTGAGATTAAAAAAGAAAATTTTTTTGAAGTCAGCATCTTCTCCATTTTTTTATTAACAAATAAATAATATATGTACAGCAGATATTTGAAATTTAGATACAGTTAGATTGAGTAAGTGCTGGTTCACCCATATATTTTTCTTCTAAAAAATAACATCACAGCCCCACTTAGGAGAAATGAGCTCTCTCTGTAGTTAATCATTTTGCAAGTGCAAGGCGAGCAGAGAGACGGGACACACATTCTCCAGGAGTCTGGAGATGCCAAGGAAAAGTGAGGGCTGAGTGTTACTAATTTGCCTTGAGTACCCAGGTAAGCAGGATGGGCCTCCGTAATTAAACCATCTCACTGAAATGAATTCAAAATCATCCTATTTTAACATTAAAATTAGCTTAATCCTACCTTTAGAAGGGTTGTGTTGAAGTCATTTTCCAATGTTAAAAATACAGTAAGTCCTCATTTAATGCCATCAATAGATCTTGGAAAATGCAACTTTAAGTGAAACAATTATAAGGAAAACAATTTTTACCATAGGCTAATTGATATAAACAATTGTTAAGTTCCTACAGCATATTTCTGGTCACGAAAACATCATCAAACTTCTAAATAAAGACCCAAAACACTTCTAATATTAAACAATGAGATGAATGTGAGCTTTACTACAATTAAGAAAGATTAATAAAAACAAGTAAGATCATTATTTACCAGCTCATTCCAGTTCAGGGTTGCAGTGGTCAGAGCCTGTCCCCGCAGCTCAGGGCACAGGTGGAAACCAGCTATGGACAGGCCGCCGTCCCACCCACTCCATCGCAGGCACACTCACCTGCACCCCCACACTCACACTGGGACTGTGTAGACACAACAACGAGGCTAATGTGCACAGCTGTGGCATGTGGGAGGAAACTGGAGTACCCAGAGAAAACCCATACAGACGTGGGGAGAACCTGCAGACTCCACACAGACAGTGACCCCGACTGGGAATCTATTTTTTTTCTCATCAGCGTTATAACAAAACAACATTGAAGGAAATGATATTATTATTTGAGGACTTTCTGTACAGATATCAATGGTGATCTAGCACCTCTTGTATTACCCTGGATGGAGCTGGAGCCCATTCTGCTAAGTGAAGTATCCCAAGAATGGATACACAAGCACCACATGTACTCACCAGCAAATCGGCATTAACGGATCAACACTTATGTGCATATACAGTAATAACATTCAAAAGGTGTCGGGCAGGTTGGTGGGAGGAGGGGATGGGTTTATATACGCACCTAATGGGTGCAGTGTGCACCATCTGGGGGATGGACACGCTTGAAGCTCTGACTCGGGTGGGGCAAAGGCAATATATTTAACCTAAACATTTGTACCCCTGTAATATGCTGAAATAAAAAAAAGAAAAAAGATATCAATTATCCAACAGTGTCTTCTTTTTTAAAAAGAGCTCAAATAAAATATTTAAATGAAGAATCAAATGTATTCTTTTGTCCATTGAACAGATATCAGTTGAGAATTAATGAGCAAGCAGCTGCGCTATGTGGTACTCAAAGGTGTGGAAAGAGCAAATGATTTAGAGTCCAGGTTTCCCCACTGTGGGTCATTGGATATTCAAATCTCATCACAGCTCTCTTTATTCATCTCTAAAAACAAAAGCATTTGTGAATTAACAGGATGCACATGCTTTAGAAGCCTTGGGAATGACAAAAACCCAATTCAAACAGGCTAACACAGAAAAGGAAGCTCATTGAGAAGACTAGACATCATTCTGACATCAGGTTCAGTTTTGTCCAAGAACTTGAACTATGTCTCCAAGACTCTGTACTTCTTAGCTTTGCCTTGCACTGTGTTAGCTCCATCCTCAGGACCACGTGGTGATCCCTGGTCTGGGTCACAGAGTCCTCACTGCTTGCTGTCCTGTAACCAAGTCCAAGCTCCTACCACTAATCACAGGATAGAAAATATGTTAAGGGACAAGGTGTTAGGGCAAGAAGGCGACTTTTATTTGAAAGCCAGCAAACCAAGATGATGGCCCACTAACGTCCTAAAGAACCGTCTTAAGTTAGTATGAACTTGAGGCTCCTTTTTATGTTAAGGAGAGGAGGGGGATTGCAAGAGATAACTGAGGACCACAGACATCTGGGCATCAGCAAGGGTCCCAGGAGGTTATAAAAATTCTTTGTCCTTGATCAGTTAACTTTGGAGGATGAAAATCAGGTCACGATGTTCCAACAAATCTTTAACATAGCATTATTACTTGTGTGAGTATTTTCCTTATCTCCTCAGGAGTCAGTTTTTGGAAAGGGACAGTTATCATCTTTTTTCTAGTCTATGTGCAGAGCTAAGCAGAAGCTTTTAACCTTAAAGGATATTACCACGGAGGTCAGAAGCAAAATGGAGCTAGTTATGTTAAGCTTCCCTTCCACTGTTACAGTCCCAGCAGAAAGAGCACCTGTCTCTTTCCTAATATCCAAATGTGTCTCTTTGCATCTAGGAAAATGTGATGCACACGTGTGAAGCTAGGGGTGACAACTACTCCCTTGAGGAGCATCAGGCGGAGCTGGTTATGCAGAGATAAACCCAGTGGCTGTTGTGGAAGGAGGAGTGAAGAAATCCTGGCTTGTCAAAATGAAAAGTTCAGACTAGATCATCTCGATGATTCCTTCCAGTGCTGCTCTTCTGTTATGGGTTGAATTGTGTCTCCTCAAAATTCAAATGCTGAGGCCCTAACCCGCCATGACTCAGAATGTGCCTGTATTTGGAGTGGGGACTTTAGAGGGGTGACTGATACTAAATGAGGTCCCGTAGGTGGGTCCTAATCCAATATGTCTGGTATCCTTATAAGCAAAGGAGATTAGGACACATGGAGTGACATCAGGGGTGTATGTGCTCAGAGAAAAGACCACGTGAGGACACAGTGAGGAGGGGGCTATCTGCAAACCAAAGAGAAAGGCCTCAGGAGAAATCAAATCTTCTGACATCCCAGTGTTAGACTTCCATCCTCCAGGCCTGTGAGAAAATCAATTTCTGCTATTTAAGGCATCCAGTCTGCAGTAATTTTGTTACCGCAGTCCTAGCAAACTAATATGTCTTCTGAATAAGACATGAACTTTCCCTACCAGATCTTTTGGTCTATTCTTTAGAGAAAACACATGCATAGCCCCCAACTTTTGTCCACCCCACCACCCCCCACCTATTCCTACACACGCAAAATACCCAACAACAAGGTAGGTTTTGGCAAATGCCATGAGAGTATTGCAACAGACCAAGAAAGACAAGATCGGATCCCTACTTTCAGGTGCTTCTAATTAGAGCCCAAGGTTAAGGAGAAGGTTAGGCTATGTACACAGGTTTACACTAGTGGTTCTCAACCTCTGGGTTCAAGGCATGCTGAGTCATTATAGTAGACATCTGACTACCCCGCATCTAAAACTTCTCATGTTTGGAGAATTGTCCACCCTTACAGATCCCACTAGAGAAGCTGATAGTGACAGGTAGTTGCCTTCCCAGCCTTCCTTGCAGCTCGGTGTGGGAAGAGACCTAAGTTCTGCTAACCAGACACACCTGCCTGGACTCAGTCTGTCACTTGTGACCCCAGCAAGACAGAACTGGAGGGACCTCTCTGGAAGTGATGGCGTTGCAGGAGGTGACAGAGGGCTCCTGGGGTAGAAAATGGCAGTAGTGTCAGCAGCACTGGGGAGGGCCAGATGTCAGCTGGGCCCACAGTATGAGCTGCAGTATCGTGGCTCTGTCCTGACAGGACCTGCCTGCAGCATGGTTCCAGACAACATTCCTGGTTCCTGCCCAGCCTCAGACCTCATTGTCCAGCCTTCCAGTGATTGGATGAGCTGCCCCAAATCTATCTCACCAATTCCTTTCTTCTCAAAATTAGTCCTCCTGTGCTTGAACTAAAAACCCTGACAGCATTGCTACCAAAGTTAGCTCTTTATCGCCTCCAACTGTATAAAATATTTTCATATATTCCCCTTTGTGCCACAAAAGGTGCTGCACCCTGCACAAGACCAACAGTAACTTGTCTCAGAGTTACTCTACCAGGACAGCATATAGTAATATCTTCATTTAAAGCAAAAACACATTTTAAATATTGACCTCAGTTGCATGTCTATGAGCTGCATAAGGTGCAGAAATCTGAAGGGACACTCGATCAGAGAATGGATTGACCTCCCAATTTCTGCAGGAAGAGGAGGAGACAGAGAGGCTAGAGCAATGGCTACCAACAGTGATCATTAAAATCTTTGTTTTCAAATATAGCTACCAAGTCCCACCCCGGAGAAATTTATTTTGTGCATCTACAGTCCAGTTCAGGAATATGAGTTTATATAATGCTCCCCACAGTCAAACAATACTGTCCAAGTTGACCAAATAAGAATGGAGGTTCAAGTTGCAAAGATAAACAGTAAAAGGATTAACATATAATATAACTAACTAAACTGGGGAGTCGTGGGGTGGAAAAAGGAACCATTATAAGAGAACTAAGTACCTTAATTTTCATAGTGAGGAATCCAAAGGTAATGACTAAAGCTGACATGACAAGAACTAGACTTACAAGCATACCACTCAGGAAAAACTAAAACTTTTCAGGTTTCTGGCTTAATTAGCTCCTCCCACCCCCCAATCAGCTCATGTCCATTACACTCTTTTTTTTTTTTCTATAACTCTTGATACTTTCTATCTGATACCTTTTTATTTGTTTATTTCCAAAGTTATAGTAAGCCCCATTAGGCAAGAATCTTTTCTGTCCTGTTCACTGTGTCCCCTCAAGTTGAACAGTGCCTGGCATATAGTAGATGCTTAATAAATATCTGAAGAAGAAGAGAAGGAAGGAAGCAAGGAAAGAAGGAGAGGGAGGAAAGAAGAAAAAAAGCAGGCATAAGGAAACATAGATATCCCTGTGGAATAGAACAAGGATGGCAGAATTTTACATTTTGTTTAATGCTGTTCTGAACCACATGAACATTGTTTACCATGAAAACATATTATTTCTAATAAAAAGAATTAAATGCTTCCCTAATAGTTCTGATGTATTGCCAGGTTTGAGCACTGGACTAGAACATCAAAGAAAATACCTGCAAAGTCAGAGCGTAATTTAGAATTAGCTATGAGCAGGTAGGGGAGGGCTGCTGAGTCTATTAGTTGCCTTTTAAAAAATATTTATTTCATTTTTTATTTTATTCTTTTTTATTACTAGGCTTTCCCTCATAACATGTGATATGAGTAGCCTTGGAAAGGCAATACCCAATCTTTGCCTAGCACTTTACAATTATTCATTGCTTTATTCAGAAATCTTTTCCAGACTGATAACTCTAGTTAAAATGCACACTCAACGGAGGGGTAACACGCGTATGTAATTAATATCTTAGTGTAAATTTCTAGCATTGTTTAATCATATTCTTGTCCTGTTTAAATGCCAAAGCACAGAAAAAGAAGAGGTTAAACCTTCCAGCTATGGATGTTTTGGGTGAGGAAGGATATGAGTTTGATCTTCTGTTTAATCATCTGCCATTACACACAGACAGAAAGCAAATATGGAACTTACAGCTCCATCCTTTTTTCTCTTTCCAGAAACTGATTTTAATATCAAGGTCATGAGGCTCTTTGCAGAGTTTGCCTCATATCTATATGAACTCAATTTGGATCCAGTCTCAAATATGCAATTGCACTGAAAATTCAGCATTTCAAAGGGATGAGAAAAGGAGTGAGTGTCATGGCCTGCTCCTCCCATGTGCCTGCTCTGCTCTGAAAGAGATGAAGGCTAAAGTATAGTGAAAATAATGCCACATAGAGACTGCCATGGTGCATTTGCAAAATCACTTCCCTTCTAAATGGAAGATCAGGAATCTCTTCCACCAACAACAATACAGCTTCAGGGCTAAGGACTCAAGAATGACCCAAGACTCCAGAAGCACAAGAGTCAGGTTTCAGGACTTACCATACAGGTTTCTGAAAGTAACAAAGTCACATCACATTTAAGTGTCTGTTTCAGCCATTTTCAGGTAAGCCAGTTTGTTTTTACTCTACATACTTTCAGTGACAACTCACAAGATGTTACTCTAAACACTCCAAGGCTGATTTAATTAAACATCCCAGAATTCTACATCCAAATAAGTTTTACTCACTTAAATACTTACCTTGGGAAACAAAACATGCATTCCACTGATGTGCCACATCTCAAGACATTTTCAGAAGTCCCTCTTAGAAACTGCCTTTAGGGCCTGTAGTACATTTTTTTGAAAGTTCACAATAATAGCAAGTAGGTCTTTAGAAACATGATTGACTTAGAGTATCTGTTCTCAAAATTTTGGGTCTCAGGAAGCTTTTACAGATGTAAAAATTATTAAGGATCCCAAAGAGTTTTTGTTCATGTGAATTATATCATCAATATTTACTATATTAAAAATTAAAATAGAGATTTTTAAAATATTCATTGGTTAATTCATTTTAAAATAACAATATAAATCCATTATATGTTTAACATAAATAATATATTTTTATTAAAATAAATCACTATGTTTTCCCACACAAAAAGTTTTTGTGAGAAGAGTAGCATTATTTTAACTTGTCAGTAAATCATTTTATTATTTGTCTCAATCAAACACAGATTTTTACGTATGCTTCTGCCTGCAATCTGTTGCAATATCATTTTAATTGAAGGATACGAAGAAAACCCAGATTCTTACACATATATACTTAAAAGGAGAGGATTATTTTAACAGTCTTTTTAGGTAATTGTGATTGTCTTCTTTGATACTATGCCAAAACTCAACAAGCGCTAGTTTCATAATGGTTAGTTACATAGTGAAATTTGAAACCATACCAATAAACTTTTCATACTCTGTTACATTAAAATCCATTGGTCTGCCTTGCAGTTTGAAAGAATATTTATGCATAATTTTATAATGTTATGCATTTGTTATTTGGAAAATACTGGTTCAATGAGTTATGCAGATCTTCCAAATATTGACACATTTCATTATACAATATTATCACTTGCCATGAAACCTCTGGAAAACTCTACTGTACTCTCAAGAGAGAGTGAGAATGAAAAAGGCAAGTAACATCTTAGTATTGTTATAAAAAATAGGTTTGACTACATGAACCCCCTGGAAGAATCTAGGTCTCCAGACCCCGCTTTGAGAACCACTGACTTAGAAGATGAGCTAAAAGTCTCTCAGAGTCAAGTTTTATAAGACAGTGGTCCCAACCTTTTTGGCACCAGAGACCAATTTCATGGAAGACAATTTTTCCACACATGGGGGTGTGGGGGAGTGGAGAACCCCTAACAGGGGTTTGGGGACTGCAGTTATAAGGCATATTTCCAAATTAAGCAACATAAAACATGTAGTTTAAGGACTTAATAATTTCCGTATTTAAGCCATTTTTGTAGGAAAATAAATTTCAATGAATTTTTTCTGTTGTTCTCAGGTATTTTAAGTAATGTCAAGTCCCATCCCTTTATATCATATAAGATAGCAAATCACACAGCCAATTGGAAACTGAGCAGGGTCAAAGTCCACAAAACTTAACACTATCACAACAAAAATATTTTCATTTTCCAAACTCTAGATGGTGGCCCATGTTCTTCAAACAATATTCAAAAGGTCCCTAATTAGCATAAGGAATAATTTGATTATTCTATAAGGTTTACTGAAAAAAGATTTTGTATAGTTCTAATGCAAACGGTCTTTCTTTTCAAACCGTGACTTATGATTTAATAGCTATGAAGAACTAAGACACAATCTAGTCCAATAGCCTCATTTTACAAATGATGAAAGTAAAAATCGGAAAAGTGAAACTGAATAACCACTCCAAGGCTGAGCTGGAACCAAAATCCAGGTCACATGCCATCCTGTACAATACATAGGGTAAGAGGGTCCCCAAAAGAAAATACTTCATGTTATTTGTATTTCCCATTTATTACCCTACCCAAATCGAGGATGTGTAGAAATGTGTAAATGTGTCAATTCAAAAATAATTTAGACTTCTTTTCATCCAAATATAAATACATCAATTTTTTGTTATATTTTTGTAACCCACCCATACATCACAGGTGACATTTTATTAGTAAGGGACAAAGAAATATTGAAATAATTTGGTGAAATGCCCACACATTGCAAAGCTAACCACAATCAGAAAATTATTATCTATTTTGTCTGCCCTGGTGACGTTCTTTTAAATGTAATAAACTAAGGTTCAGGGTCTTGAAATAGGCAGTAAAAATGATACTTACAAAAATGACTAAGGATAGGTGCAGTGCCATTAATTAAGCAATAATCCCTTTGAAATCAGTCATTACCGGCAGTTTTTTGCTACGGGCCATTAACACTCTAACTAGCAAGTCATTAATAGTGGTAATAACCAATTCTGAGGGGATTATTGCTGGAATAAACTATATATAATAATTTTTAAGCTTTGCAAAAATTTTCACACTTTTATGTTAACCTTTCAATAATAAGTAAGTATGGGCAGAATTAGCCAAGAATATTACTGGCTCATTTTTAAAACATAAATATTTATCTCCCTCCATCTGTCTATTCCTATATATTTGCCTCTCAAGTCTTTAACATTTGAGGCTAGCACCCCTGGTACTGCCAATATATAGAGGGTTTTGTCATTCTCTTTTTATGCACTAGTCCTAAAAAACACCTGGTAGTTTGCAAATGCTTTCCATCATTTAGAAACAGGCATTATTATTGACCTCACCTTTGAAGTCCAAGCCCACTTGAAGTCAATTTTTATCCAACGTCATCTTGGTCACTTTGCTGATTTTTATTTTTTGCATGCCAAAATACTGAGTGTCTTCAGTAACGTTAGTAATGTGTTGAACTTTTGCAGCTTGCTCTAGGTGCAAAAGACCACACTCAACATGGAAATAGACCCAATTTAGAGGAGGGGGCAGATGAAAGGGTTCCTATTAATACTTATTTGATCTATAATGGTAGCCCAGAGGCTCGCTCCCATTAACCCCAGGCCCATAGAGCTCCAGCAAGGCTTTTGTGGTAGTTTTTACTGTCCTGGTCATTATAGCTTGTTCTTATTTTCCCTTCACTCTGGATCTGGGGGAAGGGGAGAGGGACCTCTCTGAGATATTTAGTTAACATTATCTCTTGACTCTTAGATAATGTTACAAATTATAAAGCAGTATTGGGAAAGCATAGGCCCATCTCTAAAAGAATGAGCCAAATAAGGAAAGTCACGGGATATAAGAAAAGATCCTGGAAAGGAAAATAGAACATCAGCAGTGGAAGGGGAACCACCCTTCTTCAAAAGAAATCACAAAATCTTCTTTATTCAGAAATAATATAAGGTATAAGAATACCTTAGGTATAAAAATATTTTACTAAATATATTGTTAAGGTTGTCTACAATATTTGCTGCCTCTGTGAAATTGACAAAGTGGAAGAGAACAATCCAAGATGAAAAAAGTCTGCCAATTTAAAGCCACAATATATTGTAAGAAATGAAAAATGAAAAGTAAATTCAACACTAGAGAAAATGAACAAATGAACTAATAGATAAATAAGTTTAAGTTAAAAGGTGTCTTACATAAAAGGATAAAAATAAGACTAACATATAAGACTACATAAAAACTGGAAACTTTTGTGCATTGCCAAACTTTATAAATTGAATTTTTTAAAACCTGGAGAAATATTTGCCAAAAAAACATTTTGATAAAAGGCTAATAACCTTAATTTTAAGGAACTCACAGAAAACAATTAGAAAATGCTGACTGCTTTAGGTAAGTGTCCAACAAACAATTCAGAAAATCAACAAACTTGAAACAATAATTACCCTATTTAGGTTTTTTCCCCTACCTCTCACTCCATATTGCCCTATTCAGTAATCAAAGACACACAAATTATGTTAAAATATATATTGTCTCACTATCAAATTAGAAAAATATAAAAGCTGTAACACCAGGAGTGAGGAACTGTTGTGCCCTGCTAGAGGACATGGAAGGAACCAACCCACTTCACTTTTGCTTAAAAAGCAATTTGGCAATTTGGAAATACAGCAATATATTTTGAGATCTGGGAATCTAAAATATCAGTGTAAGTAACACAATGGGACTAACCCTTCTCTCTGTGAGACGTGGCTTCTATGTTTTCTCCCCTTGAATCTGGGTTGGAGCCTATGACTACTTTAACTGATAAAGTGTGGAAGCAGCTAAATCATAGAAAGGATAAAACTTCCACCTGTTACTCTCTTGCTCTTGCCCTTTCATGCTGCCCTTGGAATCCAGCCACCAGGATATAACACAAGGAATCCAAGAAGCCACATGGAAAAGCCATGTCCCAGCTACAGCCTCAGCTGGGTTAGTCTCCCTAGTCAACTGCTAGCTTCAGCTGCCAGGCATCTATTGATGCCAAGTAGAGAAGAGATGAGTTTTTACCACCAAGGCCTCCTCAAATTTCAGATTCATCAGCAAAATGTTTTCTTCCCATCCCTACAAATTTAAGCAGTATTGGTTGAGAAATCTTCAACCCCATCCCCAAAAAGGGAATACAACAACAGTCCCCATGAACTGGAATTCCACACTACAGCTTAGCCATTTTGGCTTCTCCATACTACTGAACCAATAAGCAAAAAAAAAAAAAAAAAAGGTGCTACTATACTGGCCTGGGTGGTTAACCTTTATAAACAAGAGGAAATTGGGTTGCTTCTGCACATTGTGCATGGGATAGACTATGTCCAGAACTCGGGGTTCTCTGGAGCACCTCTGAGTATTTCTTGAGTAATATTTAGGATTATGGTTACTTGTGTTTTACAAACTTCCCAAAGAAATTTATCAAATGTTTTAGCCCAAGAGAAAGACCAAAGGGACAACCTCAGTCACTAACTTGACACAGATAGTCAGGAACACAAAGAGCCTATGTACAAGAGGGGACAACCCAGACCACGCAGGTCCCAAAGAGTGATCCTCTCAAACTCAATGGAAGATCCCTCTCTGATGCACCAAGTTACAAGAAGTCTAGACGGCTAGGTTGAGACGGAAGGAGGAACAGGGACAAAACTTCTTGTCACCTGCCACTATGCACTTCCACACTTCATCAGTTCTAATTCCAGTGGTAGGTAAATGTTTATCCTCCCGAATCATAACAGCTCACTATGATTTACAAAAATATTTTATGTAGCATTATGCTCATGCATAAAAATTAGAATACATTTCCCTTTCTTTATGAAGTTATTCAAATATTCAGAATCTGATTTCCAAACAAGATTTCATTGCTAAAGAAACTCCTTTAAGTTTCTTGTAAGTTTTAAGGATAGAAGCTGAATAGATCCTTAAATAGAAATTCTTCCTCCATTTAAGCTCAGCAACAAAAATGATTTTATTACCTTAATGCCTGAGTACATCATCTTTAAAAATCAATTGTTACACCACCATCTATTAAAAAGTAATAATAATGAAACCTTGTCTTCTGAGCTGCAAGAATTTTGAAAAGTCAGTCAAAGCTGTAGTTCAATACAAGATCACTTAGAAGTTCAAAGACAATATCATATTAAAAATCAAAGCATTCAGACACTTAGCTTTATTTAAAAGTCACCCGATATTAAACTGGAAAGTTTCACTTACTTAAATTCCCTTTAATGAAGATCTTTGTACATCTTCTCATCTATATTAGTCCCTGGTGATTATACCCCAAGGATATTAAAATCCCAGTCTGTCAAAATCACCACAAAATATCTTCAAACGTATACTTGGCAGTCTTTGTAATGCTGAGTTGGTAATGTGAAGTATTATTTATAGCTAGGATGCTGCATTTTTCATTATGCAAATGAGCTTAAGTAGTGGCCCAGTTGCTGATTTGAATGGAGTGACTGAATCTTAAGAAAAGTTGGAACCATCAACACAGAATAATTATTGAAGGTGTTCAAAAATGGGAGGTAAATGGGAACCGCTATAGAAACACAAATTAAAGTTGAAAAAAAAGCCCATTGAAAGTAAGATGTTTGTAAAAAATACAGGAAGGAAAGAAAATATTTGGCTGAACATATCAATACAAATTTCTTTTATTTCAATTTATCTGAATTCTTATGTAGTGTACAAACTGACAATTCATCATAACTATAATCAACAGCCAAAAAATAACCAAAATATGTAAACAGTATTTAAACAAAATACTATGTAATCCAATTATCAATCTTTCCTCACTTCCTGGGTCACCTTCTTTACCAGAGTGTTTTTCACTTTTTTTTGTTGTTGTTGCTCATTTAACAATTAAAGGAATTTTGGAAAAAATGATATACCCCTTCACCATTTAGTTGAAAATTAACAATTTCATCATAACTTTTCATGGTTGCAAAGGATCTAATTTCTATCGTGTTAAAAATATTAGCATTTTTAGATAAAATGGTTGCTTTGTTCATTTAAATGTACCAATATATTCCAAATGTTGTGCTTTGTTGTTTCAAATTTTAACATCTCTGGAATGGGGATGACTTTCATTATTGCTCTAGTCAGGTGGCAGGCAGGCCTGTGGGTGTCAGTAACTTGGGAAAATTCTAGAGAAAACTGTATTTAACAAACGCTATAGCACCAACACTCTTGATGGCCCAGAGGAAAAATGAGCATCCGAGAAACCTCTCAGACATCAACTGAGCCAAAAAGTGCATTCAAAGACTGAAAGTCTGAATGCTAACAAGTTTTAGTAATACCTTAACCAAATTGTTTTGTTCATATTTCCACATATGCACAAGCATAATTGATGATAAATATCCAAATAAGTCTAAAAGATCTCTTTCAATAAGTATAAAATAAAATTTCTAAGTGATAAAAGGTATCATGTCAGTTTGTTACAGAATTTTTCTCCTAGTGATACAAAAGTAATTATAATATCTTAGATTTAATAAAATAGGAGAATATTTTTAATACCCACTGATATCCATTTTTTAAAATTCGATGAATAAACTCTTCCTTTTTATTGTAAAATATACATAATATAAAATCTATCATTTTAACCAATTTTAAATGTAAAGTTCAGTGGCGTTAAGTACATTCACATTGTTATGCAACCATCACCATCACCCATGTCCAAAACTTTTTCATCATCCCAATCTGAAACTCTGGACCCATCAAACAATAAATTCCCATTTCCCTCCTTCCAGACCTTGGTAACCACCATTCTGCTTTCAATCTCTATGAATCTGACAATTCCAGGCACCTCATATAAGTGGAATCATATAATATTTGTCTTCCTGTGGCTGGCTTATTTCACTTAGCATAATGTCGTCAAGGTTCATCCACGTTGTAGCATGTGTCAGATATTCCTTCCTTTTTAAGTCTAAACGCATGAAATGACAGTGTGTGTATACTGCATTTTATTTATGCATTCATTCATTGATGGCCATTTGGGTTGTTTCAACCTTTTGGCTACTGTGAATAATTCCTATGGAAGTTTGATGTACAAACATCTGTTCAAGCCCTTGCTTTCCATTCTTTTGGGTACATATCTTGAAGTGGAATTGCGGGATCATATTGTAATACGATGTTTAATTTTTTGAGGAACCACCGTACTATCTTATAAACTCTTCCTTAACAGCTATTTCCATTCCACTTCTTCCACAGGGACTTTAACCTAACATATTTATTGCTTATAACCTTTTCTTGATTATCCCATCATAATTCCCTATAAAAATTAATATAAATTAAAATGTAAATTTTATATTATCATATGAATCTAGATGTTAAAATTTCTTCTAGATTGAGTTATCATTTCAATAGTCATACCCAGTTGATCAAAACAACATAAATGTGTTATAAATTTTATGAACATTAAATTTAAAAAGTAAAATTTTAATGGAAATGCTCTCTGAGTCGGATTGGGCTATGCTCTTTCTTTCTCCAATTAGTTTATGTACCTGCGGATGAATAATCTATTCTTTCAAGAGATAAATGGATGATACATAGAATTACTGAGAAATTTCATTCACAGCAATTGCCCATGGAGAACCTTCCCCGGTTGCCCTTTACAAGAGGCAGTATGAAGCTTAATAAATTTTCAGGTGGAGAGTCCCAAACAATATACTCGCTGTATCAATTAATACCCCTGGGGCCTCAGTCTCTCCCAGGCACAAGCCAAGCCTCAGCATTACCTTCATCGTGCCCATTCCAGCAGCTGCAGCCTAGCTCCTGTCCCTATCCCCACCCCGCCCACATCATAGAAGCTCTGGCTCCAGTAATAACTGCCCAAAGGGGCTGGGTACATAATCCAGAGTATACAGGGTTAAGGTTCAGTGGAAAGGCAGGATTTGGTTAGGAACTCATAAAAACATTCCTTGCCCTTCATCTTCCAAACACACTGTTCTGAGACATGGTGGCTCCAAATAATCTCTCCAGAAATGTCCCATGTAACTGAGCAACCAGCCAGGTCTCTTATGCGACTGTGGCTGGTGTAATAATACATCATCTTGTCTTTGCTTTTCATCCTTCACCACCTCACCTCTCTTTGTCCCTCACTCTTAGTGACCTGGAATTCACCCATTCACCGCCCAAATAAAATATTAGCACCTAAGCTTTGTTTTAGGCTTTGTTTTCTTGAGGACTCAGGTTAAGATATTCATCAAAATAAGTAGAAGAGAATGAAAGGAATTAGCTTACATCAACTTCCTTTTAAACCCCTCACCAGATATCAACCAAAAATAACACACTGATACATCATCCAAAATTGGTTTTAACAATTATTAGTGGGCATTTCAAATAGGCTTTCATTCAATGCTTTTGAAAGCAAAGAATTAGATACCATCTTACAAAAAGTTGTGTTATCAGCCATTAGGATGTCCACTTTCTCAAGATCTACACCAATATTTCAAATTGTTCATTTGTCTGACCTACAAGTTCACACATCCAAGAGCAATGCTCCAAGCAATACATCAGAACAAGATCTGGATGGGTGACAGGTTTGACTTTCTTTTGTAAATTAAGAGAAATAAAGTCCACAGCTTGGGCAAATCTGGGGGCAAATGAGACTTGTCTCATATCCACCCAAGTCATTGGCTAAGCAGCCGTTCTTTTCCATCTTCCTCTACCCCTCCTTGGGCATCTGCTGACTTCATGATGCTCATACCTTAAATCGTCAAACTACCCTTATCCAGGATAGTGCTGACCTCACTGGGGGGCTCATTTGAGAAAGTCCCTCCCTTTCCTTTGTGGTCGAATTCCTTAACTCACTTCAACTACAACATGAGGCTTTGCATAACAAGTTTTAGGCACTGGCAACCTGTGGCAACCAGAGAAATTGCAAAGCAGAAGAAAAAACTTCAAACTTCATTGTTCCCACAATCCAAAGAAAATGCAAATTAAAATAGGCAAAAAGCCAGAACCTTCCTTGGCTGCTATAGTGGACACCTCAATCTCAAGAATCAACCTCCTCTCCTCCTGTCTGAAATAGACCTATTCTCCACTTTTTCCAGTGTGAATTTCCATTCATTGCTGCACTTGGAAAACTCAATATTTTGCTCAGAAGGAATAGCCATGTTTTAGTATCGGTCCTCTCTTCCTAAGGGACATCCCAAGGCAAAAATAGCTATCAGCACTATCTTTCCCCAAGCCTAAGTAAATTACTTGAGAATAACATCAGGAAAGGCTTCTGCTAAACAGTTCAAATAGGCTTTGTTACCTCAAGCCCAGCACCATTCAAGATCTGTCGGTGAGATATGTTTATATTTATCCTCATTCTTATAGTCTTGTGATAGGTAAGTACTGGACCAAGTACGTACATGAACACACACACAAACCCACACCTCCTAAAGAAAAAAATTATTTTCAGAGATAGGACAGGTATAAATACATATTAAAATAGTATATCCATTAAGATAAAATTCATATAACTGAAAGCCTAAAGAAGTGGCTTTAACAAGGTGAAGATTTATTTCTTTATCACAGGAAGGAAGTCAGGAGGTAGCAGTCCTAAACTGGAATGGTTTGGACACAGGCTCTTTCTAACTCTCCATTCCACCTCCCTAAGATCTTGCCTTCATCTTCATGGTAACAAGATAGCTGCTTGTGCTTCAGCCATCACATCCAAGATCCTAGCCAAGCATAAAGGCCTTCCCTTTGAAAGAAGACCTCTGAGAAATTTCACATTACACTCTCACTTATATGTCATTGGCCAAAATTTTCTCAGATTTCTCTGCCCATAAAAGAAAGCATGTTTTATATTAGTATGCCAATTAATATATCCATATCTGAGGCCATCATAAAAATAGGAACCATCATAATGTCTGGCTAAAAGCAGAACAGTTTTAAGTTACACTTAAGCCTCACAAAAGCATTGATTTTTTTAAATTTTTGATCCAAGTTAAATTCTAGTGTTGCACAGCTTTCTTTCACTAATCTTTATAATCTGAAAGAAAGCAGTATGAAGATTAATTGTTAGCACTTCACGGCAAATGTCTGCTTTGACTTAAATATGAATAGAGGTAATTCTGGGTTCTATGGATAGCCAAAATTTCCATGACAGAGTTAACTGGGACCCCTTCTGTCATCCACGGAGAAACTGGGCTGGAAGTGTGCTAGGGTCTCTGCCTCCTTGCTTCCTAAACCGAGATTGTCTTCCACTTCCTAACTTAGCATCACCCTCTCCTCCATTTTCCTTCTCTTCTTGAAGAGGAAAAGAACTTTGGCCCACCCTTGTGTGAGAACACCGGCTAGGCAGAGGATAGGAGAGAACCACCAACTCCCTAATACCTGCATTTGCATTTGTGAGGATGGGAAGTCATGAAACACATACATCGCTTGGGTGAATGACAAACATTCAGGAAAGTGTTAGCCATGTTCCCACACCTGGTGGTTGGCTCACCCACCTTGCAAGACCTCCAACCCTCCTTGAGATCTTTCCCATCTATTTTTTGTAGTCTGCGGAGGATATCTGCGATTTGTTGCCATGTGCTAGATCCCATCAATCCCCGGAACGTGGGGCTAAGAAACAGGGGAGCTCTTTAAATGCCAGAGCATCACAATCCTCTGGAATCCTCAAAGTACTGCAGCCAGGCTGCCTCCATAACAAAGAGAGGAGAATGCCTCCCTTCCCCTTTTGGATTTTAGAAGGGAACCAAAGGAACCCTGCCTTGCAAAACGATGCCTTACAGAGTTTTTGGAAAAAAAAAAACAACTCTAAAATCTTGGGGTATTGGGGGTGTAAGGCTGGCGGGCGGAATCCTCCTGGGGGCTTGCACATCCCCCCATCCCCACATCCTGAACTTGGCCACGTGGTTCCCACAGGCCGCTTTCTCTCGGAAGAACCACCCGCTGGGGCCGCTTCCTGTTTTGAAGCGGAGACCCGGCCCAGCTGTCAATCTGGACCCGCTCCTTGTCAAAAGGGCCGTATATAACCCACCTCCCCGGTCAGAGCGCGCGACTTCTCGGGCCCCTTTCCCCGGGGAACCTTGAACCTCGCCCGGGAGCGCTCTGTAAATAAAGCTACGTTTGTTTAGCACATTCGTTATTGTTTTCATTCCAAACTTTACAGGGGGAATTTTTTGTTTTATAATCTTTTTGTTCTTTTTTGTGTGCAGAACCACTCTGTAGGACAACAGATCATGGGGACGAGACCACCACACTGTATGGAGCTCAGTCCCTCCTCTCAGACCATTGACACATTGTTACTGGCTCGGCCTGACTGTTCCTTTCCCTCGCACGGTCTCTGGCCCTGTTGCAAACACACTCCTGGCAAGCTTACTCCTCTAGTTCATGAGACAAACCTAGATACATCTGATTCCCCAAAATAAACACACTGATACTCAGGGGAACTCCCCACAAAACACTGCATCACATACTGTTGACTTTATAAAACTCACAGCTTAAGGAACATTTCACACAGCTCTAGAGGATGGCTGAAGCAAGTGTATCCAATGGACAAATGAGATGAAGATTGTAGGACCCAGAGTAGGCGGCCGTCCTCAGCAACTTTAGGCCATGGGTAGCAATCTCTCCTTCAACAAGGCCATGTCTTCCTGACCCACGACACCTTCACAGCGACTGCACAACTGCCAGGGCACCAGCTGCAACTCCACCTCGTCTCTCTCACTCAGGAAAACACGTTAGAAGGTGTGGAAGTACAAACGATGTTACAGATAAGACTTTGACCATCCTCTAATCTACTAAAATAGTAAAACTTTCGCAAGTGTTAGTTCCTACGCACTACACAACCAGGCCTTTTGGTCCCTGAGTGCGGTGCACTCCTATGACAGAAACGCGGAGTAAGACTCAATGCATCAACATTCATCAGCTTTTACAAAGGGCAAAATCCGAACAAACTAACTTGTGAAGAAAAGGAAATTTGTTGAAATTATACGGGAGAATCTCATAGGAATGCAGGCAGGGTGAAAGCCGCCTGGACTCCTTGTTTGTGTATTTCATGTCTGCTTCTTTCTCCCCTGGGGAGACCGGACTCCTCCATGCTGGAGAGAACGTGGCCACCCGAGCCCTGAGCTCTCGCAGCCAGAGTGGGGCTCTCCCCGTGGTTACCACCTAAGAATCCACCGAGTTACAGTGATGGGTAGCACTTCTTCTAGGTGCCTACCCCCGAAACCAGTCAGCAAGGGCCAGGGTTCCAGAACGCAGACACCCTTGCTCACCAGGCCCAATCCAGAGAAAGGAAAATTGTTGATATCTATTAAAAAGACGCATTTCCTTTTGGATATGGCAAAGTTTCTACTCTGATTATAACATTTGCTGAATGCAGGAGTGAAACTGACAGAATGAGTCACAAAAGAAGCCAAAATCAGAAACTAAGAAGGAGAGACACGTAAGTGGTTTTCTCTGCTACAAACAGCCAGACGTGAGGTTTAAATCAGAGTGGGATTGAATATCACAGCAGTCTAAAAGCGAGTGAAAGGAAGTTGTTTGTGACAGTCTGATGGCTCCCCATGATAAGGCACTGATCCCCATCTTTAATAATAACCAGTAATAAGCACACGGCACGACTCTCTTCTATTTCTAATATTATGGGTAAAATTGTGCAGGCCGAATCAAATGCAATTACTGCTTTAGGCGGAATGGATGAAAACCCATAGCTCCTACAACATTAAAAAGATTCAGTGGGTGAAAGACCTAAAGAAGAAAGATGTAATAATGTTTTTTATGATTATTACTTCCATTGTTATTATTTTGGTTGGGGTTATTATAATTATTATTATGATAATTACTTTTTTATTGATACTTCTCCTTACGTTTATCTTGAGACGGAAACAGTAACTGCCCAGCTCTCCTTGTAAAAGTGCCAAGGGAGTAGTTGGAAGTAATGATGAAAAAGTCTTTTTCTTTTATATTAGTCCTGCTATAAAAGGGGTGGTTACTCTTTCTATAAAGGTAGCCTATGTCGCATAAAATAAAGTCATATATTATTGTCCAAAGCTGTTCACTCCAATCTGGAGGTAACTCCCTCTTCCTTATGAAATGGCAGACTTGAGTGACTATCAATCAACTCTTCGGAACTTCCCTTTCTCATATAATATGTGGAGTTGGTACAAAGGGCATGGCTCAAGTTTCTATATCTGGGTCTCATTTCCCCTGTATTCCAGGGCTCCGTTGAGCACGTTGATTAAAGAGCTCGCATAGCTGGGTCTTGTGTGATCCGTGTTTTTTGGGGGTTGAGGGGGAGAAGAAGAAGAGGGATGCATGGATCTTTTGTCCCTGAATAACACTATTTGATGGAAATTTAATAGGAGCTGGTAGATTTTAATATTACCAAGAAATCGTAGAGAACTTGACATTTTAATTTGTTTCTGAATCATTCATATAGCGGAAAAGCCAGGAATATACATACGTTAATAAGCTTTTTGACAGAGCAATGAGGAGGAAAAGGGAAGAAAGAACTACACGGATTACTCATCCGGAGGAGACGCGGCAGGAAATGAGCTGGAGCTGCACAGAGATTTCTCTTCAGTCCTACTTGCCAGCTGGGAATAAATAAGTGTATTACTCTGGGGGATTATTCCACTGAGAGCCTAAATTTATGCAGACTGTGTAACCTGAGGTTACGCAGACTTGCAAGACAGTAGGGGCCTTAGAGAAGCTCCCGGGTCCCTTCCTCCCTCCTCCCCAGCTGAGGTGTCAGTTCGCTGCCTGCACCGCACCTGCGCCAGGCAGGAAGCGAGTGCCCAGCGTCTCCAACACGGTCCCCTGCAACCTCCCTGCCAACCCACACCCGCCTCCTGCAGCAGTTTTCTCCTCCTTAGATCTCAAGGTTCTCAACGCCCAGCACCTCCAGTTGAGAAGAAAGTGGTCTCTTCAAGGCAGCAGTGACTGAATGTATTGCCCCTGAAGTGTTTGTGCTCTGAAAGGGAGAGGATTGTGCTTAATTATGAAGAATGACGTTGTCGTTGGTTCTTCTGCTTCATGCCTGCCTAATATGTGACAAGTCCTGCCCCACAGGACACTGTGTCCCACAAACCTGGGTGTCACAGAATGTACGATTTAGAAAATTTTAACTTCTCCTCTAAGCAAAGAAATAGGTTTTTCCTAATTTATCTTTTATTCAGAGCACACGTACGAGCCCTCTTTAAGTAACCTTCATAATTCACTTTTTAGAAAGATTTATTTTACAATTCCCATTCGAGTAAAAATTTACAGAGTTTGGTCTACTTTTTAAAAAATTAACGCGCACACAACTTTTTAAGAAATAATCTCTTGCATAAAGAGAGGTTTGCCAAACATAACGTGCAAACAAACACCCAGTTGTTACACAGAAAAAGATGAAAAATGGACAATTAGGCCACATCCGCTTTAGACGCCTCCATCGTGGAAACTAATAAACCGTCGACGCTGTCTCTGGCCTTATGAGGTCTTCACGTCCGGCACGGCCTTCGCGGATTGTGATTAGTCATCGTACATCGCCAGGCTCCGCTCACCACCTCACAGATGAACCCGCTGCAACCCTCGTGGAATTTGTTCATCTGCAGATTTATTTGCCCTTCGGAGTGCTGCACAGCTGAGTGAGCCTGCACCTCAAGTTACTTTTCTTTCAGTTTTGCCTTTTGTTTGAATTGACATTAGCCAGGGGTGGTAATGAAAAATGCCAACCGCCACCCCAGAGGTCCATATCCTAATCCCCAGACCCTCTGAACACCTTCCCTCACATGGCAAAACAATTGTGCAGACGTGATTAAGGATCTCGACGTGGAGCAATTATCCTGGATTAGCCAGGTGGGGTCCTCGTAAGAGGAAGACACAGAGAGAGACACCAAAGAGGAGAAGGTGACGTGACGACAGCAGCAGCGACTGGAGTGATGCGCTTGGAAGGGGCCTCAAGACACGGAGTACAGGTGGCTTTAGAAGCTGAAAAGGGCAGGGAAATGGGTTCTCCTCTCAGAGCCTCTGGAAGGAACCAGCCCTGCCAACACCTTGACTGTGGCCCGGTGAAACTGATTTCAGACCTCTGATCTGCAGAACTAGAAAAGAATACATCCGTGCCGTTTGAAGCCACTAAATTTGTGGTAATTTGTTACAGCATCAAAAGGAAACTAGTATGCCAGGTTTTAAATATTTTATTATCCCCCCATAAACATAAACATACAAATACTCTCAAATTTAGAAGACATTTTTAACCTTTGGGTACTCAGGATAAAAATGTAAACAACCTGATCTTGTAGTTCTATGGGTTATTGATTAAAAAGTATTTACTGAATACCTACTGTGTGCAAGGCATTGTAATGTGAGAGACAGTGGAATAAGGTATGAGTTGAGCAGCCTTAAATATGAAAATATGAACTCTGAAATGCTCCAAAAGGAAAAACTTTTTGAACACCAACATGATACCACAAGTAGAAAATTCCACACCTGACCTCATGTGATGGGTGTTTCATGCACAAAATTATTAAAAACATTGTATAAAATAACCTTCAGCCTATATGTTTAAGGCATATATGAAGCATAACTGAACTTTGTATTTAGATTTGGGTTCCATCTCCAAGATATCTCATTATGTATATGCAAATATTCCAAAATACAAAAAAAAGTCTGAAACCTGAAATACTTCTGGTCCTAAGTATTTTGGATGAGGGATATTCAATCTGTACATTGCCCTTTAAGAAATTTTTTTTAAAGGTAGGAAAGCAAAACATGTATAAAATTAAATAACCCTTAATATAGTTAAGGTTAGGTACAAAAATATAGTTAGATAATTAGATAGAATGAATAATATTTGATAGCACAACAAAATGACTATAATCAACAATAAGTTAGGGTATACTTTAAAATAACTAAGAGTGGAATTGGAATATTTCAAACACAAAGAAATGATAAATCTCTGAGGTGATGGATACCCCAATTACCCGGGTTTGATTAATTCACATTGTATGCCTGTATCAAAACATCACATGTCCCCTACAAAGATATATAACTATTAATACTATGCATGCATAATAATTAAAAATAAATCAATTTTAAAAATAAAAATTAAATTAAATAACCTTGCGCCTTGTATCTTAATCACTTGTGACTCTCCAAAATATTTTCTGGCAAGTACTGGGAGCTTTATGTTTTCTATTGAGCTATATAAATTAAGGTTATATGTATTATTTAATATTATGAAACAACAGTGCAGGAGTTGTCATGAAACAGACTGTGATGAGCTGTGAAATTGTTATTTTAATTAATAGCAGAGGGAGAGAGGGGGAAAGGAAGAAGGGAAGGAGGTGGGGAAACAGAGAAATGGAAGAGTTCTACCAGCTGGCTTTCCAGACAGGCTGAGCTTAAAGACAATGGATTCTCATGGGAGGGCCTACAGGTCTACCAAGATTTGGCCTTTAGTGGTACATGTTCAGACCCTCAGTTTACCCAAGGCTCATCAAGTTCTGGGAAGATCACCAAGTCTGGAGATTGTATTTGGAGAACTCTAAATTTTATACAATGTTACATGCCTGAGTCTGTACATTTTACTTGATGTGCTGCAAGGGCTGCAAGCTGAAAAATCCAATCGTAAAGAAACCAACCCACCTTAGGTGGAAACTATGTCTTACTTTTTATTTTTTTATCCTTAGACCTTAACACAGTACACAGCAGAGTATTTTCTTAATAGATGATAACTAAGTACATGAGCAAATGATTTAATTGATAAATTCATCCTCTCTAAATTCACAAGGGACAGATTTATTCACTAGAACAGTGGAAGGTGTTATAGGCATGTTGTCAATGACAAACAGAGGTCATTGGATGAAGGGCCTGGATCGTGAGGTCAGCAGGGGACCCAGGCAGGAAAGGCTGAGTGTATCTTGCCCATTGTGGCTTCTGTGGAGAAAGCAATTAAAGCAGGATTCGAACGAAAGCAAAAGGCTCACACATTGTAGAGTAGGAACAAGGGTAAAGGAGGGAAATAATGTCTCAAGATCAGAATTTAGGAAAGGATGAGACTGCACATAAAACTCCAAGGCAAACTCATAAATATAACTGGCTTCATGGATAACAGACAAAGAGAGGATGGATTTCATGTGCATGGTTATAATGAGCTGAATTTATGATGCTGTGTAAGCATGTAAACTTAATAGGGATAGTTTAATAAAAATTCATGGTTTAGAATTCAAAATAATTTCTGTTGTGATGTGGTTGCACGTGATTATTGATTACATTGACTGTATAGTTTTACAGTTAAGATAATGATCCAGATTTTTTTCTAGGCTCTCCCTCACTTGGCAGGAAAAAGTGTAAAAAAATAAATCACTAAACATCACCATTTATATGTTTTAACCATATTGGTGACTTGGACTCACTGATGATTTTAGTAAAATCCTATCTTGTATACCTGAAAAGAGGAATTTTTTCCCTCATTCTTTTTTTTTCTTTTTTCTTTGAGACAGAGTCTCACTCTGTTGCCCAGGCTAGAGCGCAGTGGTGTCATCATAGCTCGCAACAACCTCAAAGTCCTGGGCTAAAGCGATCCTCCTACCTCAGCCTCCCGAGTAACCGGGACTACAGTTGCATACCACCACATCCAGCTCATTTTTTTAATTGTTTTTCGTAAAGATGGGAGGTCTTGCTTTTGCACAAGCTGGACTGAAACTCCTGGCCTGAAACGATCCTCCTGCCTCAGCCTCCCAAAGTGCTAGGATTGCAGGCATATGCCACCACA
This sequence comes from Lepilemur ruficaudatus, assembly GCA_963574885.1. Classification (NCBI taxonomy): domain Eukaryota; kingdom Metazoa; phylum Chordata; class Mammalia; order Primates; family Lepilemuridae; genus Lepilemur; species Lepilemur ruficaudatus. Next base: position 102,711 of record CAUYRT010049592.1, read on the forward strand.
CCCAACCTTTTTTCTCATTCTTATCGGCAGATAACCTCAGGTCAGTTCTGACAATAGAAAACAAGAGCCCCACCCTCCATTGATCCAGTTTGACAAAAGTTTGGGGAGGCTTTGATGGAATATAGAAGAATTGATTGCCATTAATTGTCTTGACATTTTTCTTCTAGCCAGCAGATGTTTAGTAAAATAGCAATGCATTTTCTTTCTATGATTTAAATCATTTTTAGTTCTATGCAGAATAATATTTACATATCACACTAATGTAATGCTCTTAATTCATTTTCTAGTTTTAGAATAACTGATTAAAGCATGAAAAATATATAATTACAAAACAATGTAAATGTTATAACCTTTGATAATATAAAATAATTAAGATATCTTAATATATCAGAAAGTAGGTCATAAATTATGAAGAGCTATGAGAATGAAAGAGAAGAAAGACATGGGTGTGATAATTTTCTCATCATCTTTCTTAGTGAAAGTTTGATGATTTTTAAAATTGAGTGATTAAGAAATAAAACTAAATTCAAAAATGGTCATGAGACCGAGTACGTTGGCTTATACCTATAATCGCAGCACTCTGGGAGGTTGAGGTGGGAGAATTGCTTGAGCCCAGGAGTTCAAGGCTATACTGAGCTATGATCAAGCCACTGTACTCCATCCATCCTGGGCAACAGCACAAGACCCTCATCTCAAAAAATAAAAAGCTTATGAGAAGTCACAATATGGTAGGTGGGCGAGGCTGAGTAAAGAGAATTTGGTTTATCATTTTACACTCTTCTAAAAGGTTCTCATTAATTTTTTTCACGATGCACCTGGCATGGCTTTTTGATCATAAGGAAATCAATATAGACAGCATTGGTCAAAACTGTAGGCTTCAGAGCCAAAACACAAGTTCAAATCTCAACTCTGCCATTTGCTAGCTGTGGGATGGTGGCCAACATAGTTAACCACTCTGTGCCCCATCTATAAAATGAGGGCAATAACAGAATCTACTTCCCAGAGATGTTGTGAAGATTAACTTTTTAAGCTGGGCTCAGAGGCTGCAATCCTGTAGTCCCAGCTTCTTGGGAGACTGAGGCAGGAGAATTGCTGGAGCCCAAGAGTATGAGGCTAAAGTGAGCTATGATCATGCCATTGCACCCCAGCCTGGGTGACAGAGAGAATCCTGTCTATACAGAAAAAATAATAATAATAATAAGTTAAAAAAAATTAAAAACATTAACTTCTTTGGAGGGCGAAAATTTACAAATATAAAAAGGTATAAATACAATGGCACCTTTGTACCCAATGTTCAATTTTAATATACTTTATTTTACCATATTTATTTCAAATCATCAGGTATATTTAAATAAATAAAATAGTGCAGATACAATGAATTGTACTTACTGACTCCAGTTCCCCCTCCCTCTCAGAGGTAATCATCATTGGAAGTTTTATGTGTATCTTTTATATGATTATTTTAATGTTTTTACTGTATATATACAGATACATAAATAACCCATAGCATTTCATGTATATTTCTAAATTACAAATACAGTGTCTAATTCTGTAGATTCATTTTCAACTTGCTTGCATTTTCCTAACATTTTTGAAGTTTATCCATGTTCACAAAAATAGATATAGTTCACCTATTTTTTACCTGCTGTATAATATTCTATCTTATGGTTATATTACAGTGTACGTCTTCATTGCCTATTAATGGCCATTTATGTTTTTCCAGTATAATCTCTTTCTGTTCTAGTTACAAAGCCCCTGCGTACAATGAAAGCTTTCACAAGGTTTTACCTGCACAAATTTTTTTTTTCTAGAATAATCTTTTCTAGTAGTTGTCACCATGAGCAAGTGAGTGCATCAAGTTTGCCCTGACTGATCTCTCTGTTGGTCTATTGTGCTTCCAAGCCACTCTTCCCAGTGCCCCCAGAATAATTTTTCTGCACATAAATCATGTCCAACCACTCCTGAAACACTTTATCATCTCTGAAAACAAAATCCAAGCTCATTGGCTTGGCGTATAAAGTCCCTCCAGGGCCCGACCCTTGCCCGGTCTCATTCCCGCCACTCTCCTCCTGCGCTCCCCACGTGTGAGCCACAGCACCATCCTGCAGGTCCCTGCAGGCACCATGCTCCGTGCTTTTGTTCAGTTCTATGCCTTTGAGTTCTGTGCCTACACCTTCTGTTTCCTGGAAAATTTTCACACACACACCCTCCTTCTCTTCCTCATCCTCCTCTTTCTTCTTTTCCTAGACTGGAAGCCTCCTCTGCCCTCTTCAGACAGAAATAAATGCTTTCTCTTCTTTGCTTCCAAAAACATTGAACATAAATTAAAATGCTTACACAATGCCATGCTTTTTTCCCCCCAGGTAAGTTCCCCTACTAACCTATATACTCCTGGGAGGCAGGGACTGTATTCTAGCCGTCTTTATATCCCTAGCACCTAGTGTCCTGAAACAGGGTAGGAGCTTAATCAATGTTGACTGAAGGAATAAATGGATAAATGGAACTCATTCTATAGCAATTATGAGCAACTGAAAGTTTGTGATAAACAAAGAGAGATGAAGAAAAGCTAGTGTCTGTCCTTGAAATAGCTTAAAATGAAGACCAGAGGCAGGAAATCCAGTTAGGAAAGGTATTGCAATGTTCTAACAAGGTTTCACCATGTGACATTGCTGTTTATCGAGAGAGATGATTTGAACGGTGGTGTGTCTTCACTTGTGTGATACTAAGCTAAGCTGTAACTGGCTCTAACATCCTTAGGCAGAAAGCTAATTACAATTATGTTTATTTCCTTTCACACTGTACTGTGGTGTGCCCCGAAGCCCCATCTTCATTTCCACCATGGAACATGTGTCATTTCTAGTCTTCCAACCTTCAGAAAGCTATTCCCTGGCAACAGACTGCGAGCTTCTAAGAAAAGCCTTAAGGCACTACTCATTCAGGGACTGCTGTGTACTAATAAGTGTTTCCTAAAATGACATAGAATCTGTGCAGTAGAGGAATTGTGCACTTATTCATAGAGGGGTCATTAGTGAAGCTATTCTAGAAACAAATGTGTCCATGTGTATAATGTCAACTGGGCAGCAGTTCAGAGAGCTCGTTGTTCATCCTGCTCATTTTATAGATGAGGAAACAGACAATAAGAGATGTGGGTAGATTTCAGAGCTGACAATCTGACAAAGTTTTGATCACAGTGGCTGGCACTCGTGGAGGGTACATCAGGCTCTTGGCTAAGTACAAACACTATTATTTCATTGAATCTTGACCACAGATTTATGAAGTATGCATTAATTTTCGATTTTGCAAACTAAGAAACTGAGGCTTAGGTGGGCCAAATGACTTGCTTCTGCTCACACAACGCACGGAGGATAGAGCTGGATTTTCACCAGATCTTTCTGACTCCAACACCTTTGTTTTTAGCTCCTATTATGACATTTCATTGGCAGCTGTTTTCCCCACCAAAGGCTGCCTCATACAGGAGGCCAAATCCAAGCTAATGTTTTTCATCTTATCCATTGCTCAATTAAGAAAATTACAACACATGCTTTGGATGCCCAGGCTTCATTTCCTCCTTTTTAACAGCACGTTGGCTTTTCTATTACTGAAGCCAAGAGTCCCTGGGTGTTCTTCCATCTGAGTCTTTCCTGCCGGGAGAGTCAGGGGACGGCCCTGGGCAAAACTCGACTCAGTCCATCCCTCTCTCTCAGGGATCTGAATTGCCAAAGGGCCTCAAACAACAGAGAAACCACTGGAATCAATTTATTCCAGACTCCATGGGGAGAAATTGCTGAATGGTTCCCACCAAGGAGACCCAATGGGGCTGCCTACGCCTGCTCCTCCCAGGCCCGGCTCTTCATTCTTCCTGTCAATGTCTTAAGAGCCCATATCGCTTTCTAAGGAATTCCATTTTTGCTTAAAATGTCCAGCATTATTTTCTGTGATTTTAAACCAAATAGCTAATACAACTGTGGTGATCTCCCATTCCCATGAACATTTCCCTTAAGCATCCCCTTATAGAAGACAACATAAAATATGAATGCCATAAGGTAGAAAAATGAACTGAATACAGCACTCAAAACTGTATGAGAGCAAGTTCAAATTGTGTGTGTCCAGTTATGTCTTCAACGTCACAATCTTTCCAACCATGACCACAAAATGCCTCCTCCCTGATAATCAGCATCCACCACCCCTGACTTCCTAGCTTCTTTGCTTCTTTGCTGAGAAGCACAATGAGACTGTAAGCTTCTGTTGTCAGCTGCTTTGGACAGAGGAAAATATAAGAGAAAACGGTGGTGGCAATCTCAACTCCAAAGGTCCTAACAAGGGGTATAAGAAGGACAGAATACAACTCAGATGTTAAGAAAAATAAATCAATTTAATGATCCAAAATATGCAGAATGAAAAAAGACATTTCAGAACCTAGACGGTGAAAGTAATGCAAGGAGCAGACAGATGGGCTGTGTCCAGGAGTGTAGGGGCTGTGGAAAGAAAGCCATTTGGTTGTCAGGGACTGCAAGTAGTAAACTTGAGGCTGAGGGGTAGGAAACCAATGCTACATTCCTGAAGCAGGATATAGCTAAGAAGAATAAAACTTTGCTCCGATCAGTTAGGAATTCATTATAGAAATGACCGGTAAATGGGCTGAACATGGGGAAAAGGACTGTAAGGACCAATACCAACATTTAACAGTTGTCATTCCAGATAGTGAGATCATAGGTGATTTTTATTTCAGGCTGTATATTTTCCTGGAAGTTCTTCCATGAGACTATTTTTCTGGCAACTATATGACATCTAATAAGCTGATTCAGAAACTGTCATCACTTGGCACCTCATGGTGGCCCAGGAATCGGTGCTGATCACTGCCAATGGTGATGCTTCGTAATATCCACTTGCCTGGGAAGTGTTTTTCGGCTGCCTGTAAAGGACAAAAATAAATCACACCACAACCTGGATTGCCGCCAGTCCCATCCTGCAGCCTGCTTCCCAGGGATCTGCTGCTGAAGGTGGCCAATTCATTCATCCTCAAAGTCTAGTCTCCCAATGCCTATAGAATGCGTTCTACTGGAAATGACTGTCATTCAGTGTAGGAAGTGGGCCTTACCTTAATTCATTCAACCAACATTTAGTTAGAACTCACAGTGGTTGAAGAAAGGTAACTTCTCTCTGTTGCATGGCATGGATATACACTGTTCACAACATCCTATAAAGGGCCATCCTGTGGCCAGAAACCGTAATTTTAATTCTTTTCACCAGAAAAAGAGGGAAGATTCATTGTATAAGGTAATAAAAGAGGTCCATTGTGTGTTACCTTGTCCCGTAGGCTACCCACGTTCATTGAATGTGATGGGAGCTATCTTATCTGGTCAAATGGGACTGATATTACTATAACTCTATATCACTCCTAAGCATGCATGTTGATCACTGATAGTTTTGCTTTATTGAAAGTGTAGCAAGAACATCAAGATACTTGCAAAGCTCCTGAGTACAATGAAACCTTTTACAAGATTTTACCCATATCTTATTCAGTAGATGATTTTTCATATTGATTCATTTTTAAATCTTTCATCTGCATTAAGTTACCCAACAATAACACTCGCATAATTTTTTCAATATTTTTGTATCATAAAATTTTTGTAATAATTAAATAAAAACACATGTCTACTAATAAGCATAATGGACACAAAACAAGGTTAAAAACAAACAAAACTGACTCTGTCGTAAGAAACCATTTGCTGGAGTGGAGCCTACTAGCCTTCAGCATTCAGCACACCACGGGCATCAGTCAGTAAGGGAGTCGGTTAGGCAGGTGAGTTGCATAAGTAGCATTAGTGAGGAAATATCTTCTCACTTTGCTACCTCCTCCTCGTTTACTTTACAGCTGACTCTGTTATTCAATCTCCAACCCCTAGCAACTGAAGAAGGAACTGCAGCAACTGTCTAGATCAGAGGTCGGCAAACCATATCCTGCTGGCCAAACCAGCCCCCTGCCTATTTTTATAAATTAAACTTATTAGAACATAGCAATGCCTATTTACCTATTAGCTACGATCATGATTACTTTCATACTGCAAAGTCAGAGTTGAGTAGTTGTATGACAGATAGTATGGTCCACAAAGCCTAAAATATTTACTATCCAGCCTTTTACAGAAAAGGTTTGCCAACCCCTAGCCCAGTCCAACCAAAGTATGAGTTGCAGATAGTAGCATGCTAGTAAATGTTAAACAATTGGCTCTCTGGGGTGGAAAGTCCTGTAGCACATACCGATTTCTTTAGTGTAAATACTTCCACCATGGCCAATTTCAGGCTACCAGTGTGGGGTCACTGCCTGCAAAGTTGAGGAGAGACCAGCACGGCTGCACTCTCAAGCCAGTGTAAGCCTGTTCCAGCACACCACTGAGTATATAAATCACCCTGAATGGAAGCTGTAAACATGGCAGGAACTATAAACCTTGGATTTATGCAAAACCTGCCTCGAAGTTGCCCAGCCAGAGGCCAAGGCCTAAGCTGCAAATGTTTTTTAACCAACCAAGAGCTCATCTCTAGTTCCCTTTCTGGCTGCATTTGTAACATATTTTCAGTGCTTACTTTTTACCTTTTTACCTGGGGCTGTTCTTTATATATAGTGATCTCTCTCTCTCTCTCTCTCTCGCTATATATATATCAATTCTTTTAACCCTCACAATAACCTTATGAGGTATATACAATAACGATGCCCATTTAATGGATGAAAACCTTGAAACAAAGAGAGGTTATAGAATTTGACCAGAAAGAAAATATTTGAGAAGCCTGCACAGCAAAGCAATTGATTTGGGACATTTCCTTGATTGTCAAGTCATGTCAAGTCAGGATACCGTCTTGTTGTATCGTTTTCCATTGTGATGAAGATAAAAATTATTTATGCAAGAGTTTTTTTTCCCCAGATTCAAGAGAGGAAAAGTCATTTGTTTCCTGGATTGTGTTCATGAGGAAATCTGAAAGAATCTCAAGAGAGACTCTATTCATATGAAAAGAGGCAAAGAGCAGAGCAGGGATGGAAATAGAACCTGAGAGAAAGAGAAGCTAGCACAAGTTGAACTTTTAAAGTATTTTGAGGGAGAGAAGGGAAGAAATTAGGGGTAGCTCCCATGCTGGGAGAGAAATGAACAAAGGATGTTAGTTTTGCTGTATGTAAAGGGATTTCCATTAGGATCCTCAATGAGAGACATCAGTGAAGGCTAAATGGCTTTTCCACGGATTATTTTGGATGTTAGCCTTTTTTAATGCAACACTGCATTGAGAGTATTCAGAATGTACTAAGATAAATATGTTACCCTAATGCTAAGGAGAATGAAATATTTTTATTTTAAAGCCAAAGCAGGTAGGTTATGGCTTTTGCTATCCACAATAAAAAGGAATCATCACCGCACTCAGTACAGAGAACAGAAAAAGGCAAACTCCAGAAGTCTGTGGTTGAGCAGACGAAGCCCACTGTCTCTGAAGGAGCCCCTTCAAAGGAACAGAACAGAGCCCATCATATGTCAGGAGCTGTAACAGGTGACCAAATCTCAGTCTCTATCCATAAGAAGGGCACAGTCTGGCCGGAGAGGCCAGGAGTATAAATGACTAGAACAAATAGTGGCTGTAATAGTGCTATATAAAGTGACAGGTTGAGAGCCTGCATTCCTGCCTGGACTCTCAGCTATCTTTGCATTGCACGTTGATGCTTAGTGCCTGTGCACGGGCAGGCTGCTAACTGCAGTCACAGCTAGCCCTATTTTTGATACACATAAAATCGGGAGCATTTCCTTTAAATGAACCACCTCCCATCCTAAGTCTTTTCCTTCTTTATTGGCACCTTCTCTCACCTTCGCCCGACCCCTGCTTGGGACATAGTTGTGTGGGGATATGATGCTTGGAATTGTGGCAGCTATACTGTGGGCATGAGGAGAGAGTCAGGAAAATATTAGAGACACCAACCTAATGTCCCGACACGGCAAAGCCCCTGAATGAACCAACCACAGATTTACCACTTTTGAGATTTCTCATGTGAAATAGCAGTCTCTATTATTTAAGCCACTTGAATTCTGGCTTGGCAATTTATCGGCTGCAGGACCTTGAGCAAATTATTCAACCTCTTGGTATCCATTTCCTCATTCAACAAAAAAAATCAATAATAATAATACTTAGCTCACAGGGTTGTTGTGACAATTAAATTAGTTAATACATGTAAATGCAGTATATTTCCTAAACCATAGTTAAATAATCAATAAATATTAGTTATTAAAATTATGTATATCAGTAATTGGGTATTCTGCTGCTTATAGGCATAAAACTTTCCCAAGACAGACATTTACTTAAAGATATAAATGATTCGTAGTGGCTGTCAGCATTATTTTGGAAGCTTATAACATACCATTCTTGAACATGAGTCAATGACTATTTATTGATCCCTTTTTAAGGACAAGACTCTATTCTAAACACCAAAAGAATAAATATCTGGAATCAAAATTTCTAGACTCAGTAGTATATCAGTGGGTGAGACAAAGGTGTGTTCCTGCTATCTCAATATCACATGATACACACTGCTCCCTTATGACATACAGAATTGACGCATGCTGTGCCCTATATTAGCTATATGCTAGTAATGACAAGACTCTTCATTCACACATCACAACCATTGCAGTTAAGCATCAGGTAAAGGTGATGCCACTGCAAATTTTGTGCATTCTCCTTTTCCTATCTGCAGTTTTACTGTGATCTCTGCACCTTCTACCATGGCATTGTCAAGCCCCCCAAGCTTCACTCTTGGGCCCTTAATATTACCTTTCTTTCCACAGACAGTGCAGCAATATCCAGCAATCTCAAAGAGCTTCTTTCTCCAACCCCTGGCTATTTGATTTTAACCACAGCATATGGAGGTTGGGAAGGGAGATCTTGACCTTCAAGTCAATCTGCTTTGGGCTCAACTGCTTTAACAGAGGAGTAAATTTAACACCTTGGCCAGCACTTTGTATCCGTCCGCATTCCTTCTGGCATCACTGAACTCAAATTTTTACTAATTTGTGTAAAGCAATGGATCTGACAGAATTTCTTAGTGGTGGCAGCTGTCGCTGCTAGATTCAATTTCTTCCAACCTCCGATAACTTGTCAATGAGTCTTTCACAGGAGTCCTGTCAATTTCCTCCCACTTCACCCCAGGTCTTCACAGACACCTAAACAGTTCTAAGTGATTCCTCCTTCGTTTCCTCTATTCCAAAAATTGTTTTTTCCCTGGCCATTTGCTTTCTTCTAAATAGTCCAGATTTTCCTTGGCAGCTGCAAGAATAAATCCACCATCACTCTTATCTACTCTCCTTCCCCTCAGTGGGAGGGCCACTTTGGAGCCCACACAGGAGGTGCTCCCTGAGCACAGTGGAATATCATTTGGTGCCACTCAACTCTGACTTCCCTCATAGCTTGTCCAGGGTCGCTACCGCTGGTAACATGTCCCCGTGTCTGCAGAGATGCTCCATTTCACTGCTGGTGAGAGCACTGGGATGATTCCTGCCTTGACCCAGGCTCTCCCTCCCTCCGGCCTTCACACATTCCTCATGGACATTACTCTTACCCCAGTCAGTAATTCTTAATGCCACACTACAGCAGGTTGTGGACTGGTGCACACATGAAATATCCCTTTCCATCCTGCAGATTCCAAAAACAAATTATGAGGCCCTACACCAATTACCCTGACAATCTAGAAAAGCAGGGACTCCCAGGCATCTGATGACACTTCACAAAATGACCCTCTTCTTTCAGAAGTGTAGAGTGGTATGTAAGAATGTTGGGAAGTCACCTGCAGCACACATACACACTCCACGTGGGTAAGGGGACAGAAGAGATGGTGTGCTTGGGTACTGCTGGGCCTTCTGATGTATTGAAGATGCTCTGCTGCTGTATCCCCTCCTGCACCCCTCTAGAAAGCTAAATAAATGTAGTATTAGATTAAAGCTTTTTGTGTCTTGCAAGTCTGATTGGCAACTTGAAATTGTATCAACCACTGTGGAAGCACAATGTAAAAATGCTTTCAGAAATTAGTCTATGTATTCAGGAAATTGTTTTTATTAGAAAACAATGAGAAATCAGTATCACAAGGACACCAGTTGCATTTATACTCAGTGCCCATTATCCTACCAATTTTTCTGCCAGGCAGCCCAGTCCCGTAGCCCCGCCTCCCATGTCTCCACACTTCAGGGTATGGCTTTCTGTCAATCTTCACTTTGACCTGCCAAAGCCAGGTTTTCCCAGAGCTCCCTAAATGATCTGACAAGTCCCAGCTCATTTCTCAGGGGCCAAGGCTGACACATGGGGTCTTCCTCCCCTGCCTTGCTCATTCCATCTGGATCCCAGTCTCCTCACCCATAAAATGAAGAAAGTAAGAATGATAAAGAAAAGCAGAATTAGAAATAAATTATCCTAGAAATTGTTTTAATAAAGTTTGATTCATACAATTCTTTCAACATTTCTAAATTCTAATTTGAGAGTAAGTGTTTCAAAGGCAGGGGCCACATATTTTGTTATTTAGTTTGTATGAACCTGATACCTAAATCACCTAGCAGGAAGATAGCATGAGGCGGTGGTGGTGGCGTTCACTTTTCTTTTGTTTTTTAGTCCAATACAAAGTCCAAGCAGCTGTTGATTTGTCATGCCAGTAGTTTTGGGGGGGATCCAATAAGGTACTTGACTATGGCTGGCGGGAGTTTTCTTCAAGACTATCAACATAATGAAAAAAAGGCAAGTGGAAATGATTGTAGATAATGGCCAAGCTGGAAATAATTGGTCCCGGTCAAGCAACATCAGAAAGCTTCCATTTTCCTTTTGTCAATAACAAATTAAGTAGCTCTGGAGTTGACCAAATAGCATTTACACAAAGAAGAAAGAGGAAAGAAAGAAGCACAACCAGAGTTAATTCACGTGCTCTGACTCTCGCTTGATGTCATCACTTTTATCAGTTGCCCACATAGATCAAAACTGTGCTTTTCAAACTGTCTTGACAACCAACCAGGGAAGATTTATTTTATATATTGACCCAGTATTTCTTATTTTCTACTTTATTTCTGATTGCAGGCAGTGACCCACTAAATTGATTTCATGACCCCACAAATAGTTTGCATCCTACAGTTTTTAAACCATTGGACCAGACTATGTGAGAACTTTACAGAAATTGTATTAAAATTCAGTGATTATCCTCACCCAGTGTTTAGATGACCTAGTGGATTGACCTCTAGGGAAAGCTCAAGGCTCTTGCTCTCTTATTCTTACCCTACTTGTCCCCTAGGAAGGAGCATCCTTATCTGGGTTGATCTAATTCCGGGACATGGCATTAGGACTCAGTCTAGCAAGGGCAGTGTCCTTAAGTGATGGGGTCACTGAGCACAGGGTTAGGTAAGAGAAGAGCTTCCCCTTGGGAGAGTTCCTTCCCCAGGGCTTTGGAAAACTCTCTCGCAAGTGTCCCTGTGCTCTTCTCTCAGCTAGGGGATATTTTGGGTGGTTCTTCCATACATTGGAATGGCAAAATGCAGACTTTGAGATGGAAGCAGGCAGAGTAGTCCTTTCAGCCCACTTGGGTTTTAGCCATCAGATGGGGCAGGGCAGGCATTGTTTCTTAATGTAGTGTTGTGTCTTGGGATTCTCAATACTGCTGTAAACTAATTTTCTCAAACTGGCAGAACTCTGGAGAGGAAAGAAGTCTTGACTTCTGAGTTTTCTTGTGTTCCTATCCCACCTCCTACCCCATCCCCAAGTCTTGAAGGCTGCTGAAGACAGCATTATTGGCATATATTGTATCACCCTGGGAAATCATCTTGTAATTATCCTCTGCCTCACTTTCAGTGAAGAAAATGGCTGTCTTTGATGAACTTGAATGTGAGGCAAAGACGAATCTACTATCTAAAAATGAAAGATCTGTAGGTAATTACGTTGTGTTTTAAATTATCTCCATTAACACATCTAAATGTGAGACAGTTATCCAGGCTCAAGTGCTATCCCAAATGACCCCATTCCATGGCATTGGTGGTTGATAATCCTCCTTGGCTCTGACTCAACTACAGGAGAAAATGTAAGTTCCGTGAAGACAGGAAGTATGTCTATTTCTTCATCAGTGAATGGTCAACCCGCACCAACAGTGCCTGGCTTAGAAAATTCACCCACTAAATATTTGTTGAATGATTACAAACGGGATGAATAAATAATAAATAAGAGGCGCTGGGAAGGAAGGGGAGGAGTTGGTTCTCATAACATAAGACAACAAGCAGGAAATCTGGGATCCCTGAGGCTCGGTTGGACCAAGACCCAACGGATCCTAAGGGCTCATGAATGAGGATGTTTCAGAGCTGCCACTTCTATTCCTGCTCCCACCCAGGCAGAACCTCACAACATGGAACCAGAGGACTAGCTGGGTATCCTGCCAGCTTGAACCAACTTCACAGTCTTCTAAATAACTGCAATAATCAGACATTTATTGAGCAACTAATGACAGATTGAGCCTAGCTCCAAACACAGAAATAGACTCAGTGCCTCCCCATGAAGCAAATCCCAAGAACTACCAAGGCACCATCAAATAATGGCTTTCAACCTTAATATCTCAAGACAAATATGTACATGATCACAAAGATTAAGAGCGCTGCTCCCGGTTACTAAAGGGTGACATTCTTCTTCATCTTTAATCATCTGTTTTATTGCCACTACAATGTCAGAGTCATTACCACGGTGCCCAGCACATTTTTTATACAGTTAATATAGATCTTTATCAAGTGTGAGTGGTGTGCTTATGTCCCTCTTAATGCCAGGCTTCCTCTATGAATTGTCTCTGACGGTTGAGATGGGATGGATGCTGTGTGGGATTAATGAGAAGCCACCATCCCCTCTGAAATCCTTTCATTTATGGGCCTGCTTGAACATTAATATGATCAAAGGATTGCAAAGAGGCCAGGACTACTCTTCACACCAAAGCAAGAGTCGATCCAAGGAACCTATCCAGGAAAGGAGAGCTTTTAAAAACAAGTATAAAAGCCTATTCTCAAAATTTAAACAGAACAGTGAATGTTAAACAGCCTCACAGGCAACTCAGTGTTTATTAACCAAAGGATAAAGATAAAAAGATTAAAAGCACATTTCTCCATCCAGATTCCCTAATTTTTTTCACACAGCTCAGAGACCATTTTCGCTAGCAGCATTTTGACAGTGAAGCTACATGCCACACTCAAAAGACAGCATGGTGATTTCAAATTGATAAATCGTATGCACGTATTGGTATATGAATGTATTAAATCACTAAAGCAGGCACTATTTTAATGCAAGAACATGAGTGGACTTTAGCATGGAACTTCCAGCACTCGGTACTATCCACGAAAGAAAAATGTCATGGACTGAAATTTTTGTCCTTCAAATAAATAAAAGAATATTTAGTGAAATAGGCCATGTCTTATTTCTTTCCTGACTTATTGCTGCCTAATGGCTGCTGTCCATCTTCCAAGTTTTTGCATTTAACATTTTAAGAAAAGCCCACTTTGCTCAACAGCATGATCTGACTCTGACTGAAGACCATGTTATTTTTTGTCGGTGAGGCATTGTTGGCTTGAAGGTAGGAGAAGCTGTTGTTTTTAAGTCTGTGAACAGTTTTTCTGCTTTTCTGGTGAGCAAGACTGAAATTCTTTGTGGGCAAACTGTTCCAATGATTTGAAGAAACCTCTTTCAATTAACTTTTTAATTATGTGAAAGATCTTGAATATAGCAAAGATCTTATTCTGAAATAGAGGTTGCTATAGACCTGGTGCTGCTAAACTGCTCTGGCTGGTCATGGTGAGGAGTGTCTTCAGAGGAAGGAACGTAGCTTGATGGTTACACACTCAGACTTTGGAGTTATACTGCCTCTTCTGGTCACTAGCTTTGTTACTTTGCTGCAATTTACTAATCCCTTGTGCCTTGGTTTTCTCATCTGTAAAACTGGATGGCAATCATCCTCATAAGGCAACCTGAGGATAATATGAATTGATATATAAGAAGTTTGGAACAGAACCTAGAAAGGGTTCTCTCTACTAGGCTGTTATTCTCTGTTGGCCAAGTTTCATCTCACAGATTATTTTCTTTTAGGAAAGAAAGAGAAACAAGCTCAAGGGCATGGAGGTGAAGAGACATATGCAACAGGTTGGCAGTCCAGGCTCAAGGACAATGTCATAGGTAGGAGCCTACAGATGCGAATTCATCCAAGCAACAGCCACATTTGGGATGCATTTAGATTTTCTCAATTACAATCACTTTAATTAGTGTCAAATATTCAGAAAATCTCTTTAATTTTGCAGCTGCATCTCAAACATCATTCTGGGAGGTATGATCTTTTGAAGAAAGAAGGGAAGACCTAGAGCCAGACCACAGGCTGAGGGGGCAAGAAAGAATCAGAAGGCTCCAAGGAAAGGTAAAAAGATACTACCTTTTTGGCTGCCTGGTCCCATTTCTGGTGTTTGAGGGATTCCTATGAGCTGCAAGCCCAAATACTTGCCTTCCCTATTCTAAAAACGTAGCACCTTACCTACCCCAAAACTCCAGTGCCAAGCTGTGTGCAACTTCAGCCAGGCTAACTGCACCGATCTGTAACCCTTAATCTGATGATACAAAGAAGCAAAGCAGGGAAGATTCATTCTGGGGGAGGCAACACACAGTGCCACTGGGAGCAACTGCTGGTGCTGGCAGCAACAGTCTTTGGCAACCTGTTCCAGGATGTGACTTTGGCTACGGTCCTGTATTCCCGCCTTTTCCCAATCCTGGATCTTTAGACTTCCTGTCATCTCTGAGCCCTACCCAATGTCCTTCAAAAAATGTCCTACCAAAAAGGGAAAATATTTGCAACTCATACATATAATAAGGGGTCAATATTCAAAATATCTAAGGAATTCAAAAACCTCAATAGTAAGGGAAAAAAACAATTTAAAAATGGACAAAGGACCTGAACAGACATTTCTCAAAATAAGACATACAAATGGCCAAGAAGAGATGAAAAAACACTTATCTAGGAAATGCAAATTTAAATCACCATGAAATACCACCTCACACCTGGTAGAATGGCTATATTCAAAAACATAAAAGATAAATGTTGGCAAGGAGAAAAGAGAATCCTTATACGTTGTTGGTAGGAATATAAAGTAGAGCAGCCATCATGGAAAACAGTATGGCGATTTCTCAAAAAACTAAAAATCCACCTACCATACATACGATCCAGCAATCCCACTACTAGGTAGTTATCCAAGGGAAAGGAAATCAGCATATCAAAGGGACACCTACACCCCCATGCTTATTGAGCACTATTCACAATAACAAAGATATAGAATCAGCCTAAGTGTCCATCAACAGAAGAATGAATAAAGAAAATGTGGTGTGTGTATATATATACACACACTGAAATATTCAGCCTTTAAAAATAAGAAAATCCTGTCATTTGCAACAACATGGATGGCCCTGGGGGACATTATGCTAGAAATAAGTCATACACAGAAAGACCATGATCTTACTTCTATCTGGAATCTAAAAAAGGCAAACTCGAGGACATTGCTACTTTGAGACAGAAGTCTGCCAACTCCTCATTCACCAGCATATTAATAAACTTCTTTTCCTTCCTCAAACCACTTGTCCTCGTTCTTCTGATGTGGCCTCAGGAACAGGTGCCGAACATTTGGTAGCAAATATATTTAGATCTGTTAATAAACAAAAATCAAGGAAAAATCTTTTTTAAAAAAGGCAAATTCATAGAAGCAGAGAGTAGGATGGTGGTTACCAGAGCCTGGGAAGTGGAGGGACTGGGAAGATGTCCGTCTAAGGACACAAAATTTCAGTTATACAGCAAGAATAAGTTCAAGAGATCTATCGTACAACATTGTGACGATAGTAACAATGCATTGTACACTTGAAAATTGCTAAGTGTTCTCACCACAAAAAAGTATGTGAAGTAATGCATATGTTAATTAGCTTGATTTACACATTCCATAGTGTACACATATATCAAAACATCATGTTGCACACCATAAATATATATAATTCTTGCCCAGTAAAAATAAATAATTTTTAAATGTCCTTATCTACTTAACACAGTTGGTTTCTATTGTTTCCAACCACAAATCTTAATTGGTAAGTTGTTCATTGGGTTACCAGAATTATACTTGAAATATGATCTTCCTCATAAACAGAAAAATAAAACACCTATAATAAAATATTTTGAAAAGGGGCAATTTGAATTTGATTCAAAGCTACAGCCTTACAGAGACAACCACAGAATTACCCCACCAGTTGAATTGGGAGGTCATAATGATTTCCCCAGGCTGAACCATTTGTACCCGACTTTACCTCCCTTTAGCAGGGTCATTGGAATAAACGATGTTCTGATCAGAACATCATTAGCCAAGACAAGCGTTGCACAATTCACTGTTCCACAAATACGTACAAATTCCTGTTAGTTTGATAGCCAGCTGACTAGCCAGATCCCTCTTCCAAGTGACGTCCTGTGAGCCCAGAACCAGGGCTGGGGCAGCCCTCCTACCACTACTGTGCCCTCCAGCCATGCGGTTCAGCATCGAAGTGGTTGCCCTATCATTTCCAGTCCATGACAAAATGTTGCTGCAGTGAAATGGGAAAAAAAGTGACATTTTCATAAAGCTGAATTTATTCTGCTTAAAGAATTTGTCTTGGTTAAAATAATCATGTCTTACACTAACTTTTTAACTCCCCAAATTTTCCAATCCTTGATGAAGTAATGATGAATGACGATGGCACCTTGAACAGAATTTGAATTTCATTAGTTGGCCAAGTACAAAGTTGGAAACCATATGTTTTTGTTTTTTACTAGCTCAAGAAATCCAGAAGACTTGGAGCCTCCGATTTAGGGAACACACCCACCACTCTCTGGGTGCTCTAGCTCCTGCCCTTCCTCACACTCCACTGATTTCTCTGGTGACCAGCACACTCAAAAAGTGAAAGTTTTATTAAATAGAGCAAATTTAGAGGAGTACGGCAAAGACAACAATTAGAGGCCCTAACCACAGAGAATCAGAGATCTCAAAACGAGTGGAAAGAGAGGTTAACAGAGACCAGAAATGAACTCTTGTTCACCTTCAGAGAAATAATCTCAGAGCATAGTCGGTCTGAGCCGACTAGCACTCTATCATTGGGATTTTTTGTTCTTACCACATGACCTCATTTCTAATAATTTTTTTTTCTCTTAATTGGCAGACACACCCAACAAAGAAGCATTCAGTTCAAATCCCTCTTAGCTACACACCCAGTGCATCTAAGTTCTATGTTACAGAACTGGGCTCATCTCAGCAAGACTCTTCCTTCCTGGTTAGCATCTGCAGGTCCTGCTGCTTTCTCATCATCCCAGCAAATGCCTGCTATGTTCAAGGTGTTTAAGGCATTGTTCTTATCCTCATGCACACAAGTACTTGTGTAGAAATTTTCTTTTGCTTGATTTTTTTTTCATTTATTCATTCAACATGAATTGAGCACTTAGTAGGTGGTGAAGGAAGCATGTAAGACATAGAGATTCTGCTCCCCAGGGGCCTACAGATCTTTCAGGGCTGATTTGATCTCCTTCAGCTAATACCCTTGGATTCATACCAATGTTGTATCAGTTTCAATAATGAAAATATGCAAATATTTATCATCATTTACCACGTCTTCAGAAAAAATCAGAATCTATTCAATATACATCCTAAATACACCGGACAAAGTTTGAAGACCCTAGAGAAACTTGCAGGAAGGGGAAGTGGAAATATTATTTAAAGTGTTCCCAACTTCAGGTGGTAACCATGGGAGATGTCTGAGGAGAGAGTTGGCAGGGGGTACAGAACTTATGGGAAGTAAAAAATATATATGGTTGAATCATTATGGTTTGTGATTGTCATCAGGGGAGCAGAAAGGGGAGGGAGAAGCAGTGGTCAGGGAGAGAAATGAAATATCCACAAAGGATATCTGCTCTTCTGTAAATCCTACATTTAAGCCAGGGAAAGAAAGAAGGCATACTCTGCCATGCCCCAGAGGATAGAATTAAGACAAAAAAACAAACAAACAAAAAAAAAAAAACAAGCACTTGTTCTAAGCAATCCCCAAAGGAGAATGCCTTCAGAGAATTGCCTCAGAAAGTGTTGAGACTCCCCTTGCTGGGATTGTTAAACTGAGGCTAGATGAAGCCCAGCAGTGATACTGCTAAAAGGACTCCTTCTCCAGGAGAGAGTAGACAGCATGAGCTATGCTTTCAGTGGTAAAAACAATAGCATAGGTGACTGAAGAGTTAAACCAACTAATTTTACACATAAAACAACCTCAAGATGGAGTTTTTTATAGTTATGTATAAAGAGCTAGCTTTTGATATATCATCACCAAACAGTGACTGTCTCCAAGGGCTCTGCCTAACAGAGCATTTCTACCCAAAGGGAATGCAGGCCTGGGAACATTTATTACAATGTCATCTCTTTTATGAAACAAATATTCTTCAGCATTCCTTTCGTCACAAGGGACCTTCTTAGAACGAACACTTTAGCTATGAGCATGTTCACTAGAGCCAGCCAAAGCCCTGAGTTAGAAATTTGATTTTGCCCACCAATTTCTTTGTTCATTATTCTCCTATTCACTTCATTTAAACTCCTTATCAAATGAGGTTGATACCTAGCCAGTGACAACTATCTGTGTTGAATGAACAAATTTGTATATATGGAATCCAGTGGCTCTTCCAAATCTATAGGATGGTCTGAATTTTTTCAGTGGTTGCAAATCCTTGTTCACACAAGTGGAATCCATATTTATAGCTGGGCAACCTGGGACTAAACTACACTATTGTGTAGTTTTACAATCAGTAAGAAACCAAATTAAGAAATACCCTGTTCTTATTTTCCTGTCCCATTTGTTTTAAATCACAGAATAAAAAACTACAAATTCTAATAAATATTGCAGCTATGCTGGTACCTTCCTCTCTACCTAGATTTTCTACTGACTTAAATCAATCTCAATGTGTACAAAATGCAAAGCATCTTCCCTCTGAATCTGTGAGCCTTCCCTCTTTCTGTGAATAGACACTCTAACCTTCCAAATTCTGAACACTTTTTTCTCTATAATTCTTCCTCCCAATTTCTGTGCTTTCTTGCTCCACAAAGGCACCCAAGGTAAATATATTTTCATTTATATATATATTCTTGAGAGATGTTTTCATTCATTCATTTAACAAAATATTATTAAGTACCTTTTTGTCTTCCTGTACAGTCCTATATGCTGGTATAGCAGTTAGCTTTTGCTACATAATGAACTGCCCCAAAATTAGTGGCACAAAAATGACAATTTATTTAGCTCATAGTTATGTATTTTAAGCTGTGACCACCTGAGCAGTTTTCCACTAATCTTAGGTGCGCTCTGCTGGGCTCTCCCATGCTCTGCCATGCATCAGCTTCCAGGTCAGCCAGGGCTGGCTCTCTCATATTACTGGGGCCTCAGCTGGGACAGTTCATCTCTGCTCCGTGGGGCTTCTCATCATCCAGGAGGCTAGCATGGGCTTCTTCACATAGCAGTCTCAGGGTCCAAAGAACAGCAAGAGAGTATATGCTCCAAAGCACAAAACACTACCAATCTCTATTGAGTCACATTTGTTGTTTCCCAGCAGCCAGGGCAAGTCTCATGCCCAAGCCCAGAGCCAGTGTGGAAGGGGGCCACCAAGTGCACTGTTTACACAGTGGGAGGTGTAAACAAATAGGCATCCACAACTGCAAAACTCAATTATCATGGAGATTTAAGGATGAACAAACTATGCCCCTGTCCTCAGGAAACTTGTCTCCTCACATCCTCAAACAACCCTTGCTATTTTTTAACTTTCTAAGTTCTGCCAAGCAGGTAAGTATAAGCCAGGATTCCTTTGTGGTTTTAATTTCTCTGATTAATGGTGAGGACAAACATTTCTTTATATATTTAATAGCTATCCATATGCTCCCTTCTATGATTTGCCTATTTGTGCCTTGCCTAGTTTTCTATTAGATTTCCAGATTTTCTGGAATTGTAGCAGTTGCTTGTATATTAAGTAACAAGCTCATATATTCATAGATGAAGGAATCTTTGTCATGATCAAAAAGCCCCTTAGCTTGCTAAAGTAGTATTGTCACCATTGCATGTTATTTTTTGTGTGTCAATATATCATACATAGACATATATGTATAAAGCATATAGTTAAAATTTAAATAATAATTATAAATAAAAACTCAAGTACCACTGCTCCAGTGGTCTCAACACCATTTATTATGCCTCTCTGATTTGAGATGCCAACTTTAACATATACTATTGGCATTTGTATAGTTGGATCTGTTTCTGGAATTTCTATTTTATTTCCCATTTTTGAGTGTTTTAATCAAGAATGGATGTTGTCCATTTTGTCAAATACCTTTTCAGCATAGGTGAAGATCACTGTAAGATTTTTCTCCTCCTATTGAACCACTTTTGACTTTCCTAGAAGAAACTCCATGACCTTAATATTCTGTGGAACTCTTTTTGCTAATATGTAACTTAGGATTTTGCCTCAATATTTGTGAGTGCAGTTAATCCAAAGTCTTGTTTTTGTGCATTATTTGCCAGAATTTGTTACACTTGTTATAGTTGTTTTCTATGACCTGGAACAGCTTAAATACCTGGGATTACCTGCATTTTAAGGGCGAAGTAAACTTCTCTGGATGTTTCTCCAAAGGAGAGCTCTTTCATAACTTAATAGTTTCCAAGAAAATCAGTATGTTAAGAGTTTCAATCTTGTCTGGGATTATAGGTTAATTACATTTTTCTAGAAATTTGTCCTTTTTATTTAATTTTGCAATTTGTTTGCAGAGATTTGAGCGAAGTATTCTCTTGCCCTTCAACTTACTCTATGCTTATTTGCCCCTTAATCATTTCTCATTTTTCATATGTGCACTTTCTCCCTTTCCTCTTGGTTCAATTCGTTTAGTTCTCAGTTATTATTTACTTTAAACAATAATCTTTTGATTGTATTCATCAGTTGCTATTTTTCTATTTTCTAACTCACTAATTTGTTCTTGTATCTTTATGAATTTGGGGGTGTGCTTTCTTTTCATTTGTTTTGTTGTCCTTTTAAAACTTCTTGAATGCATAATTCAATTTTGTTTCATTCTGGTTTTCTATGTAGGCATTTAAGGCTATTATCTCCCTTAAGGACTGCTTAGCTATCCCTCATAGCTTCTGATACACAAAGTGTTCGTTATTAGTTTTTGGATGTTCTGCAATTTGATTTGTATCTTTTCTTTGAGCCAAGGGTTGTTTAGAAAAGAATACCTTAGCTTTTCTGAGGTAAAGACTTCCTTTGTCAGCTTTTTTTCTAGTTTTCCTATATTGTGATCAAAGAATGTCGTAAAATTTTTTCTTTTTAGTTTATCATGATTGTCTTTGTCAATTTTTGACACCAGGTCATGAGCATCTGAAAATAAAGTATGTTCTCTATTTTCGTGTTACAGAATTTTTCACAAATGTACATACAGATATAAAACATAAGAACATTAATATTGATATTAATATGTATATATTAATTAGGTCCACTTAATCTCTTATTAAGGCCTCCTATGTTCTTACTTGCTGATTTTTATTTTCGAATGTTTTTAGAATACTTTGTAGTAGTAGTAATAGAAGTAATAGTGGTGGTGGTGCTGATGGTGGAGGCCGTCATTTTATTTTATTTTGATGAGTGGCTACTATGTACCAGATAATGTTCTCAGTTCTATAGCTGGCTTATCTCATTATCCCACTAGACTACCTCCGTCCAAGCCCTCAGCTTTCACCTAAACGATCACAGTAGCCTCCTAATGTGTCTCCCACCTTGGCTCTGTTCCACTTAAATCTCTACTCCACTCAGCACAGCATCCAAGCTGGGCTTTGAAAATTCAAGCCGTGTTACTCAGGTTCCACTCCACCAGTTCAGATGCACTGAGGGTAGGCCCCAGGAGGGTTCACTTTTAAGACACACCACGGAGGATCATTATGCTGACTCAAGTTTTGGAACCACTAGTCTACAGTATAAAGATGTAACATCTTTTAGACGCAGCATAGTATTCCATTTTTAAAATGCATATATAATATAGATCCAAGTAATTATAAATGTATATATTTATAATATACGATACAGACTATACAAAGTAAACAATGCAAGTCCACTTTCGCAACCCTTCACCTCTCATTCCTCTCCTCTCGAGATAACTAATGTGACTATTTGGTGACCACCCATTCAATCCCCTGTTTACTTAGATCCATATAAGTGTTCCTGTATACACTTATAATATATGTATACTGAAAGTGAACAAAGGTCTACCTCATTCTGTTTAATGGCTGTATCATGTTCCATATATGGATCTGTGATAATGTATTTAATGACTCTTCAATCAATCGATATTTAGGCTGTTTCCAATTTTTCACTTATTACAAACAATGCTGCAATAAACATTCTTGTGCACATGTTCAAGTATTTCCTTACAGTAGATTCACAGACACTAAATTACTCAGTGAAAGAACATATGCCTGTCTCAATCAGGAATGTATGACCTGCAAGTGATAGAAAATTCAATCCAGACCAGAGTAAGCAAAAAGGGAAATTATAGACTAGTTTGACTCAAACTCAGAGGAGGAACTTGCTTTAGGAAGGATTTGATCTTTCTGCCTTCCCTAATATTCACTGCCTCCTAAAAATAATTCATTTCATTGATCCCAGGATCCCAGTTAGCTGCCAACAGCTTCCTGGGGTAACATGTTTCCCCATCTATTAATACATCCAGCAAGAAAAGAGTGTTTTGACCCTAAATTCTAAGGAAAAGTCCAGAGATTGTCCCTGATTTGATTAACTTAGATCATATGTGCACTCCTGCACCATCAATCACTTAAGGCCAGAGAGATAGAATATCCTGGCTTAAGTCACATGCCTCTCCCCTGAAGCTGCAGGTGAAGCCAGCTTACCTGGAAGTGCTTTGATTCCCAAACAGAAATTGCAGACAGTTGATATAGATGTCCAGAAGAGTACATTATTTATTTGGATCAATACCAAATTGCCTTCTAAAAAGACTGCACTAATTTACACTACCACCAACCATGTGTGAAAGTGGCTGTTTCTCAATATCCTCCCCCCAATTTTGCTATTATTTATATTTTATTCATATTTACTTAATTTAGTATTGATGAGCATTTTTCATGAGCATCTTTTTATTGGCCTTTTGTATTTCCTATAAACTGTCTATTCATAACCTCTCTCCATATTTCTGTTTTTGAATGATTTATGGAAGCTGTATATACATTTTACACAATAACCAGTCATCCATTAAGTATGCTACAAAAAGTTTTCTCAGCATGTTACTCATCTTTTAACTTTATCATACATTTCATTGAACAGAGATGATTTTTAATTTTTATGAGACTTTATCTGCCAAATGTTTTCTTTTAAGGCTTCTGGTATTTATGTCTTATTTAAAAAGGCCTTTTCCATATCCAATTTTATAAAAATGTACTCCAATATGATCACCAAATACTTTTAAATTTCTTTTATATTCAGCTGTTTAACTCACCGAAATTCTATATTTATGAATAACTAATTTTCCTAACACTACTGATTACATAGGTTATGCCTTCCTCCACGGATTTGAAATACTCACCTTTATTATAACCTAAATTTCTGCAGATGATCCAGGGATGTCTTCTGGTCTCTCCATTGCACTGATTTCCACTCCAGTCTACTCTGCTATTTTGATTAGCCTTTAGCATATGTTTTAATTTCCATAGGACACGCCCAACACCTAAGTCTTTAGCACAATATAAACAAATCTTTAAAATATGAGTCTCATTTATTTCTTTAGCTTTCTTTCCCTTCATCTAGTTCTTTGCCTTTGAGACTTTAATAAAACCAAAGGTAGATCATTCCAAACAGACACAGTTCTGGAACACAGCTTTGTTACTTTTGCTTCCTCTTCCTGGAATGTCCTGCCCTCCTTCTTTACCTGAGTGACTCTTACTTACCCTTTACAAGTTGGCTTAGTTAAAATTACTCACTGGAAGCCTTTCCTGAACCCCCAGGAAGGCTTCTCTACTCCTGCACTCCAATTATGCCTACTTGCATTAGACAGAGATGACCTCTTCATGCATGTGTCTCTCCCACCAGCTTTCCTATGGCAGAGATAACGTTCTATTCTTCTTTACACTTCCAGCGTCTAATACAGTCCCTTGCACACAGGAAATTCTAAAAAAAAAAATGCACTAAATTGAACTGTATTCTTCTTCTCTTCATTTTCTTACAATTTATATTCTATAAAGGTGCATTATCAATTGCGTAGTTCATTCTCCTTTCTGAACTTCTCCAATGGGTAGTAATTTCAGAACAAGTGTCAAGGTTCCTTTCCATCTTTTTCCATCCCCTACCCCAAGAAGAAGAAGCTCCTTTACCATTGTTTAAATTCTCCGACGTTGATTTGTTGGGTGACCTTGAACAAGCAATTTAATCATTTTGTACCTCAGTTTTCTTATATGCAGAATAAGATTAATAATAGTATTTACCTCACAGGATTAAAAGATTAATAAAAAAATTTAAACAGAAAAATTAATCAAAAGAGATTTAAAGTTAATCAAGTATTGGAAGAGTTAATGCATAAAGCACTGAGAACATAACACTCTCAATAAAGGCTGGCCATTATTATGACTCCCCCTTCTCCTCTCAGAAAACCTCTCTTCTCTTTCTTTCTTCTCTTTCTCTCTCTCTCTCTCTCTCTCTCTCTCTCTCTCTCTCTCTCTCTCTCTCCATTTTCACACTCCACAAGGTAAAATAGCTCTGTGGTTTTTTCTGTTTTTCTGCCACCTCTCTCCTCATTCCCAGAAAGTCCTGGGGATGGGTAACCATCTAAGCTATGCTACAGATTTTAGTGGAGATATATTCTTCTCTTATGCAGTCTTGGCTTATGCTGGTTTTGGCCTCTGAGACCGACTTTGTGAAGGCAGAAGGCATTTTCCATGGGATCTAGCTTAACTTTATGTAGCTGCTATATCACAAGTTCTACCTGAGGTTTAGACCCAAAGACACAAGAGATTTAAAAAACTATTTTATCTTATTTAATACCTCTTTCCTTATGCTGTCATACCATAATTCAGGGACTTGTAGCTAATAGAGGGAGGATCCAGGAATCAAGAGTCCACTGGCCTACTATCAGCAAATTCTCTTAGCTGCCATCTTCAACGATCATGCTGCAATCGCTGAAAGGGAGAAAAAGTGCTCTCATATTTAAAAACAACCTGGTTTTATCTGCTATTACTGATGATATGAAATGTTGATAAAAATCTCTTTGTAGCTATTTATTAAATTGTATTTTTATCCAATTTACATTTCTCAATCATGCTTAATCAAGTTCCCTCACTCTACTAGACACTTTGCTAAAATCTGAATATATTCTTTTCTGAATTGGGAGCTATGAAAATTTTAGATTCGTTGTCTCTAATATTCTAATCCAAAGAAAAACTTGCAAATAAAATAGTACTACCTTAAGGTAGGTAGTAACCAAAAGCTTAGGTGCAACTTAGGAGCACAGGTGAAAGTGCCCATCAAAGTGTCTGGTACCAAATGGCTCCAAATGGGCTACAGACTGCCCCACGCACTGCACAGGCATTGAGGATGCAATGATAGACGTGGCTTCTGCAAGTCCAGGAGTTTCCATTATAGTTGATAAGACAGAATATTTAAACACATAAACAACACATTATACTATATTGATATGTGATACAGCAACTAGGAGTGTACCTGGAATACTCAAAACTATTGAGTGAGTGAATGCTTTACAGAAAGAATATTAAATACAAGAAATGATGTAAAGGGCAGGGCAAGAAGCGAGTGACCCTGCAAGTAGACAGGTAAGGAATAGAAAGGTACCTGAGTAGCATTTTGAATGAGGAGCAGAACTAGAGGAAGAAAGAGCAAGGTGGGTTCATGAGTATTTTAGGAGAGCAAGCACATCCAAACAGACAAGGAAGCTACAAATAGTGTGGCAAGTACAAAGAATAAGTCTTTCAATAATGGTGAGGAAAAGAGTACAAGAGGCACGTGATAGAAGTTGAGCTAAAAGCCAAGAAGAAATAGGAGGAAGAGGGGAAGGAAAAAAGAAAACTACGGACCAGTATCCTTTGTGAATATAGATCAAAACTTCTCAACAAAATACTAGCAAACCAAATTCAATAGTACATCAAAGAAATAACTCACTGTGATCAAGTGGGTTTCATGCCAGGGATACAAGGATAGTTCAATATACGTAAATCAATAAATGCAATTCACTTCATTAAAAGAAGCAAAAACAAAGACCATATGATCATCTCAATAGATGCAGAAAAAACATTTGAAAAAATCCAGCACCATTTCATGATATAAACCCTCAACAAACTAGGCATAGAAGTAATATAGCTCAAAATTATAAAATACCATACATGACAAACCCACAGCCAACATCATACTAAACAGGGAAAACTTGAAAGCATTCCCCTTAAGAAATTCAACAAGACAAGGATGCCTACTGTCACTGCTTATATTCAACATAGTGATGGAAATCCTAGCCATAACAATTAGGCAAGAGAAAGAAACAAGGGGCATCTAAATAGGAAAAGAGGAGGTCAAACTATACTTGTTTGCCGTTGATATAATCTTGCATCAAGAAAATCCTAAAGACTCCACCAAAAGATTCCTAGAATTGATAAATAATTTTGGCAAATAATGTACACAAATCGATAGCATTTCTATATACCAGTAGCAGTCAAGCAGAGAGTAAAATTAAGGACTCAACACCATTCACAATAGCTATACAAAGAAAATAAAATACTTAAGAATATACTTAACCAAGAAGGTGAAAGATCTCTATAAGGAGAACTATGAAACACTGATGAAAGAAATCACAGATGAAACAAACAAATGGAAAAACATCTCATGCTCATGGATTGATAGAATCAACATTGTTAAAAATGTCCATACTGTCAAAAGTCATTTACAGATTCAACATAATCCCCATCAAAATACTGCCATCATATTTCTCAGATCTAGAAAAAATAATTCTACACTGCATTTGGAATCAAAAAAGAGTCCAAATAGACAAAGCAATCTTAAGCAAAAAGAACAAATCCAGAGGCATCACATTATCAGATTTCAAATTACACTACAAGGCTATAGTAACCAAAACAGCATAGTATTGGTCTAAAAGTAGAGACATAGTCCAATGGAACAGAACAAAGATCCCAGATATAAAACCATCTACCTATAGCCAACTGATCTTTGACAAAGCAGATGAAAACATACACTGGGGAAAGGAAAACCTATTCCATAAATGGTGCTGGCAAAACTGCATAGCACATACAGAAGAATGAACAGAATAGCTATCTCTCACCATATACAAAATTTAATTCAAGATGGATAAAAGGCTTAAATGTAAGGCATGAAACCATAAAAATTCTAGAAGAAAATTTAGAAAAATTCTTCCAGACATTCACCTAGGCAAAGAATTTATGACTAAGACCCCAAATGCAAATATAAGAAATAACAAATAAAATTAAATTGGATTTGATTGATTTAAAAAGCTTCTGCCCAGCAAAGGAAACAATCAACAGAGCAAATAGACAACCTACAGAATAAGTGAAAATATTCACAGACTATACATCTGATAAAGGGCTAATATCCAGAATCTAGAAAGAATTTAAACAAATCAGCAAGAAAAAAACAAACACCCCATTAAAAGTGGGCAAAAGACATGAACAGAAGTTTTTCAAAAGAAGATAGACAA